>PVIH01002688.1:0-16391 GCA_004025045.1 Sigmodon hispidus
TATTCTAGTTTGGCATCCATGCTGTTTAAGCGTCTGTATAACTTCTGACCAAGCCCTTCTAGCTTTCATCATTTCCATTGAATAGTCAGGCGTTATTCTGATGGGTCTGCCTTTATATGTGAGTTGGCCCTTTTCTTTTGCAGCTCTTAAAATTTTTTCTTTGTTCTGTATGTTTTGTGGCTTGATTATAATGTGGCGCGCTGACTTTTTTTGGGGATCAGTGAAAGGCTTTTTCAACATCTAATGATATAATCATGTGGTTTTGTTCCTTTAGTTTCCTAATATGGTGGAAAATGTTTATGGTTTTTCATTTGTTAAACCAGCCCTGCATTTCTGGGATGAAGCCTACATGCTCATGGTGGATGATATTTTTTATGTATTGCTGTACACAGTTTGCTAAAATTTTGATGAGAATTTTAGCATCAGTATTAATGAGGGAAATTAGTCTGTAATTCTCCTTTGTTGTATTTTTGAGTGGCTTGGGTATTAGGGTAATTGTGGTCTCATAAAAGGAATTTGGCAATATTCTTTCAGTTTCTACTGTGTGCAATCATTTGAGGAGTAATGGTAGTAATTCTTCTTTGAATGTCTGGTAGAATTCTGCACTGAAAATATCTGGACTTGGGCTTTTATTTTTGGGAAGACTTTTAATGGCAGCTTCAATTTCCTTAAGGGTTATTGGCCTGTTTAGGTAATTAATCTGATCTTCATTTAATTTTGGTAAATGGTACCTGTCCAGAAAGCTGTCCATTTCTTCTAGGTTTCTCATTTTTGTGGAATACTGATTTTCAAAGTATGATCTGATAATTCTCTTGATTTCCTGGGGGTCTGTTTTTATATCCCCTTTTCACATCTGATTTTGTTTATATTGACACTCTTTGTCTGCTTTTTGGTTAGTTTGGATCTATCTTATTGACTTTCTCTAAGAACCAACTCTTAGATTCATTTATTCTTTGTGTTATTCTTTTTGTTTTAATTGTATTGATTTCAGCTGTAAGCTTGATTATTTCCTGCCATCTACTCCTTCCTGATGAGTTTGCTTCTAATTGTTCTAACCCTTTCATTTGAGTTGCTAGTTCTCTAGTGTGAGATTTATCTAGATTTTTCATATAGGCATCTAGTGCTATGAATTTTCCTCTTAAGGCTGTTTTCATTGTGTCCTACAGTTTTGGGTACGTTCTGGATTCATTCTCTCTAAATTCTAGGAAGACTTTGATTTCTTTCTTAATTTCTTCCTTGACCCAGGGGTGGCTCATCTGAGAGATGTTTAGTTTCCATGAGTTGGTAGGCTTTCTTTTATTTTTAATGTTGTTGAACTCTAACTTTAGAACCTGGTGTTCTGATATGTTACAAGGGATTATTTTCATTTTTTGTATTTGTTGATATTTGCTTTATGACCAGTTATGTGGTCAATTTTAGAGAAAGTTTCATGAGGAGTTGAGAAATATGTATATTCCTTTGCATTTGGGTAGAAGTTTCTGTAGATATCTATAAAATCCATTTGCCTCATAACCTCTGTTAGACTCCTTATTTCTCTGTTGTCTCTGTCTAGTTGAACTGTCCATTGGTGAAAGTGGGGTATTGAAGTCTCCCACTATTAACGTGTGAGAATGGATGTGGTATTTGAGTTTTAGCAGTGTTTCTTTTACATAGTTAGGTTCTGTTGTATTAGGGGCATAAATATTCAGGATTGATATCTCTTCTTGACCAATGTTTCTGTGATGAATAAGTAATGACCATCTTGGTCCCTTTTTATTTTTTTTTAGATTAAAGTCTACTTTGTTAGATATTAGTATGGCAACCCCAGCTTGTTTCTTAGGACCATTTGGCTGGAAAATCTTTTTCCAACCCTTTACCCTGAGCCTGTATCTGTTTTTGTGGTTGACGTGTGTTTTTTGCAGGCAACAGAAGGATGGCTTCCATTGTTTTATCTGTCTTTTTAGAGTGTGTCATTTTACAGGAGATTTGAGTCCATTGATACTAAGGAATATTGGTGACCACTGAATGATATTTCTGGGTATTTTTATTGGTAAAACTTGTTAGCATTTCCTTTTTCTGGGGTATTCTTCTGTCGCATTTTTGATTGTTTGTGGTTTCATGGGTTATCTGGGGTGCTTAGGTTGGAATTCTCCCTCTAATACTTTCTTTAGTTCTGGATTTGTAGATAGGTATTGTTTCAGTCTGACTTTGTTATGAAATATCTTGTTTACGCCATATATGGTGATTGATAATTTTGCAGGGTATACTATTCCAGTTTGGCAACCATGCCCTTTTAGCATCTGTATAACTTCTGACCAAGCCCTTCTAGCTTTCATCATTTCCATTGAATGATCAGGTATTATTCTGATGGGTCTGCCTTTATACATAAGTTGGCCCTTTTCTTTTGCAGCTCTTAAAATTTTTTCTTTGTTTTATATGTTTTGTGGCTTGATTATTATGTGGCCTGCTGACTTTTTGGGGGGTCATGTGTATTTGGTATTCTGTAAGCTTCTTGTATCTTTGTAGGCTTTTCCTTCTTTAAGTTAGGAATGTTTTCTTCTGTGATTTTATTGACAACATTATCTGTGCCTCCTTCTTCTATTTCTATTATTCTGAAGTTAGGTCTTTCCATGATGTCCCAGATTTCCTGAACATTGTGTGTTATGACTTTTTTGGCTTAGTATTTTCTTTGACTGATATATCTATATCAGCTACTGAAGCTTTCACTTCAGAGATTCTCTCTTCCATCTCATGGATTCTGTTGGTTATGCTTGTATCTGTGATTTCAGTTTTTTTCTTCAGGTTTTGTATTTCCATCTTTGCCTCATTTTGTGCCTTCTTTTATTGCTTCTATTTCAGCTTTTTGTTCCTGGAATGTTTCTTTCATAGATTTGTTCATCTCTTCCAATTTTTTCGGTTGTATTCTCTTGTATTTCATTAAGGGAATTTTTCATATCATCTTTGAGGGCTTCAATGATCACCATAAAAGTATTTTGGTTGTTGTTTCCTTCTGATTCCTTTTCATTGCTCTGTTCAGGTCTTATAGTTGTGGAACCACCACTTTGTTCTGGAATTACCTTGTTGTTCCTTATATCATTTTATATATATATATATAAATTTTATAAATATATATATATATATATATTGCACTGGGCTCTGCCCATAGCTTCAGTGTTTCACGACTGGGTATCTCCTGGTCACTTGTGGCAATAGGACTTGTGTATCTCCTCTTGTCTCTGAGCAAGGTGTCTGCTCAATCTCTGACCCTGCTCTTGGCAAGGTTCTGAAATTCAAGTCCCTAATTTTTCTCTGCTGATGCAGTTGAGGACAGGTTTGCCATGCAATGCTCCCTATTTTAGGTTCAGCTGGAGGAGCCCCTCACAGCCAAGCTCTATTCCTGTCTGCTAATGAGTGTGTGGAGACACACCCCACAGACAGAACTGGTCCTGGAACCGGAACCTGAACCAGAACACAATTTTCCCTGGCAAGGATTCAGGTCCTGGGGCCTGTTGACCTCACCTCATCTCTGAGTGGAGTCTGAGTATGGATTTCAAATTTCTAGTCCGTCTCTGTTGAAGCAGTTGGCAACACGGTGGCTGTGCAAGTTCCCTTGTTCTAGTTGCAGCTGGAGGAAGTCTCAAAGCCCAAGTCTATTCTTGTCTGCTAAAGAGTGTGTAGAGACTCACACCACAGACAGAACCTGGTCCCGGAACCCAATCCCAAACCAGCGCTATCATCTCTTATAGTATTCTTTTTACTATCTTTTTTTGTTGACCATGTTATGTACATTGGTATTTTTCTATGAGTGGTAGGTCCTCTAGAACTGGAGCTAGATAGTTATGAGCTGCCTTACGGATGTTGGATATTGAACCTCTGCAAGAGCAGTAGGTGCTCTTAAGCACTCAGACATCCCTCTGGCCCCTCTTCTATTATTATAGTCATTGGAGTAAATACAAGTAATAAATAAGTTCTTTAAAATTTTTTTTCAAAATTTGAAATCAGTATGTTTATCTTTCAACAACTCATTCCTCTATAGGCCCAAAAGACATTAATATCACAAATGTAGTACATGTAGCTAAATTTAATTTAAGACTAAATCCATTCATAGAACACTAGGGTTTAATGACCTTCATGACTTATATTTGTAGATTAGCAAATATCAAAGTTGATGTAATAAACAAGAACATTGTCTGATTCTTTTCATACCAAACAGTGCACATAATCATAATTATTCCTGTGTCCAGGGTCAAAAAAGCTATTTATTACTTTTCTAGTTTATTGAAGTATCCTTTAAAATAATGAGTAATACATCAACTCTGTTACTAGCTTAAAAAGAAATTAAAAGAAACAAGTTGAGGAAGTGATTTTTGACAGCATGTTATCTAACACATCTTGCCTATCATCCTTAACATTTTGTCTCATAATGCAGTGTTCATATTTAAGAACTCCAGGTCATTTATTCAATATCTTCTACAGAATGAGATTATAATGCACCCCATTGTGTATCTTATCTATTTCACAAAGTCATTAATTCTTCTCCAAAATGTTAATGAGAGTATTTGAACTCTTACAACAGACTCAAAAGTATTCCCATTACTATTGCTTGCACATGGTAACAAAAAGAAAAGCATAGCAAATAAGAAATTAACAGATATAATCTAATACTAAATATGCAGAGAGGCAGTATACAGACACAACCAGTTTGCATCAATTTCCAAAAGTAATTTCTAACAATTGTAGTTTTAACAATAAAAACAATATTAAAGTAAATGGAATAATAAAATTGATGGATACTAAAATATTAAGTCTTTAAGTGAAAAAATTAAGAGATTTTCCCACTAGATATATTATTTCTATATGCTCAACCTGAACATAAGTTTTATGTTCCAGTGTATGTGGTAGAAGGAAACCATTTGCAATTTAACTTTGAAATACCTGGTTCTGATCGATTCTGATTTAGAAAAAAAAATCTCAGCTATTAGTTGTATATATCCTCTGCTGAAACCATCAGGATCAAATAGATTGTTTTAAATCCATAATCACACAGGTTCTCTGGTAAACTTCAGTGGATTCCCAAAAAAAGGAACAGAAATGAATTTGAGAGATTATGGAATAGATGGAGGAGGAACATGGTTGGTATAGAAGGTAGAAGGTAAAAGTGGTCAATATACATGACATATAGATGAGAAGTTTTCTATTATGAAGTTAATAATGATAATAAATAACAATACTGTACTATATTGAATGAGAAAAGCAAAACAGATTAATGCAGTCATTAAAATTAACATGTCCTAAAAGAAAAACAATATGAAAAGAAAAACTTTAAGATTAGCTTTTTACAAGTCACATATCTTAAAAGCTGTTGTTTCTTGTATATATCAAAAAGAACCTTGCTTGTGATCAGCATTAATGGAACAAAAATGCTACTAATAGTAAATAAAAAGAAAACATGGAGATATGCTAAAGTTGGGCTGGTCAGTTTGGGAGAAGTTGATATTGGAGCAGGGAATCAGATATAAATACTTTATATGAGTACATAAAGTTTTTGAAGAATAAATACAAATGCTTAAAAAGAAATACCAAATCACAAAATAGAACACACAAAAAACCCTTAATGTCTTATATTGTACAGAGCATTGGGATAGAGTTTTTCACATTTTTAGACTGTGAAAACAATAAAAGAGAAGAAGTGTGAAAGCATGATCAAAATGCGAAGAAAATAAGTAAGAAGCCTTCAAGTTAGAATCAGAGGTAATAATCGTCTATGAGGATATAGGACAGAGACTATACTGAGGGCTCAGGAATGCAAGCATGTTCTGGTCTTACATACTTGTTTATAGCAACCCTGTCAGGCTTGTGATTGTAGCTCCAAGGATAATCTCATAATTTGACTTCTTTAATTATTTGAGTTTATGAGTGCACACACACACATATGTTGGTGCACTTACACAGTGAATAATTTATATGAGGATAAAGACTGAACTTATTTATGGCATAAGGAAAAATGCTTATTTAAATTATGAGGGAATATGACAGGTTATTAAAGTAGTAGTTCTAGATTCTTCTGCAAAAGCCATGATGTGACTAGCATTGACTAGGTGCCTACATTTCTACTGCCAGCTTTGTTTTCCTTTTGTTGAATGGGTCTTAAGTCAAATTATAAAACTCTTTGAAACAGACAAAAATCATTAAAGAAAAATCAAAGCTAAAAATATGCAGAGTTGTGGAGCTCATCACCAATGGATTTATCTGTCAAATACTCCCACAACTAAGTTTCAGGGAACACTGAGGAAGAGGGGAAGAGAGAGTGTAAAACCCAGAGGTTCTAGATATTTTTTGAGACTGTATTTCTGAGGATGAGCAGAAGTTAAATCCATAAATTCTCACTTATATTATTACCTAGATATTTGTTCAAAAGTATGACACAATAGTCACACTAAAATCAATAAGGGAAGTACATGAGGATTCACACCAGCCCAAAGAACTATAGCAAATTGAATATCAATATATACAAAAAATGAGAATAACCCCTTATATGATGTCAGACCACAATGAACTAAAGTTATAATTCAACAACAACAAAAATCACAGAAAGCCTACAAAATTACAGAAACTGACCATCTGTATATTGAAACTCTGCTATTTCAGGAAAGAAATTAAGAAAGAATTCAAAGATTTCCTAGAATTTAATGAAAATGAATCTACAACATACCCAAACTTATGGGATACAATGAAAGCAGTGTTAAGAGGAGAATTCATAGCACTAGATGCTTATATGAAAAACCAAGAGAATTCTCACACAAAAGACCTAACAATTAAGCTGAAGGCTTTAGAACAATTACAAACAAACTCAGCCAAAAGGAGTAGAAGGCAGGAAATAATCAAACTTAGGGCTGAAATCAGTACAATAGAAACAAAAACAACAATACAAAACATCAATGAATCAAAATGTTGGTTCATTGAGAAAGTCAACCAGATAGACAAACCCTTATACAAACAAACTGAAAAGCAGTGAGAGAGAGTATTCAAATTAACAGAATCAGAAGAGGGATACATAATGACAGACACTGAAGAAATTCAGAGAACTATTAGGTCATACTTTGAAAATCTATACTCTACTGAAATGGAAAAATCTAAAAGAAATGGACAGCTTTCTTGACAAGTACTAAATACCAAAATTAAATCAAGAACAGATTAAAGACCTAAACAGACCTATAACCCCAAAGGAAAATGAAACAGTTATTAAAAGTCCCCCAAATGAAAAGAGCCCAGGACCAGATGGTTTCACTGCAGAATTCTACAAGACATTCAAAGAACTAATACAATACTCAACAAACTGTTCCTTATAGTAGAAAATGATGGAACACTGCCAAACTCCTTTTATGAGGCCACAGTTACCCTGATACACAAGTCACTCAAAAATGCAACTAAGAAAGAGAATTACAGACCAATGCTCCTCATGAGGATAGGTGCAAAAATAAAACAAAATTTTGGAAAACCAATTATAACATCAAGTAGTCTTCATCCCAGAAACACAAGGATCATCAAAATATTAAAACTGTGAATGTCATTCCTCATATAAACAAATTGAAGAAAAAAAAGCACATAATTATCCCCTTAAATGCTGAATAAACTTTTGACAATGTCCAACACTCCTTTATGATAAAAACCCTGAAGAAAACAGGAATAGACGGAAAAATACCTAAATATAATAAAGGTGATATACAATAAGCCGATGGCAAACATCAAAATAAATGGAGAGAAACTCAAAGCAACTAGACAAACCTGTCCCCTCTTCCCTTATCTATTCAATACAGTTCTCAAAATTTTGGCAAAAGCAATAAGAGAACGTAAGAAGATTAACAGGATAAAAAATTGGAAAAAACTATCTCTATTTGCAGATGATATGATTGTATACAAAAGTGATCCACAAAATTCCACCAGGGAACTTCTAAGGCTGATAAACACCTTCAGCAATGTAGCAGGATAGATTAATTCAACAAAATCAGTAGCCTTCTATACACTAAAGATAAACAGGCTGAAAAAAAAAAGCAAATCATCACCCTATATAATAACTGCAAATAGCATTAAGTACCTCAGGGTAACTATAACCAAGAAAGTAAAAAGTTTAAATCTTTGAAGAAAGAAATTGAAGAGGATATCAGAAAATGGAAGATCTCCAATGCTCTTGGATAGGTAGGATCAACATAGTAAAATGACAATATTATCAAAAGCAATCTACAGATTCAATGCAATTCCCATCAAATTTTCAACACAGGTTTTTACAGAACTTTAAAGAAAAATACTCAGTTTTGTCTGGAATAACAGGAAAGCCAGGGTTGCCAAATCAGTTTTGCTCAAGAAAAGAATGTGAGAAGGCATCACCATCCCCAACTTCAAGCAATACTATAAGGCCACAGTAATAAAAACAGCCTGCTACTGGCATAAAAACCGACTTGTGAATAAATGAATTCAAATTGAAGACTCCAACACTAACATACACATCTATAAACACCTGATTTTTGACAATGAGGTAAAAAATATTCAATTGCAAAAAGGATACTATCTTCAGCAACAAATGGTATTAGCATAACTGGATGGCAGTATGTAGAAAAATGCAAATAGATCTAAGCTTATTACCATGCACAAAATTCAAATCCAAGTGGATCAAACACCTCAACATAAACTCAGCTACACTGAACTTGATAGAAAAGAAAGTGAGAAATAACATCTAATGCATTGGCACAGGTGGCACTTCCTAAATGTAACACCAGTGGCACATACTCTAAGAACATCAATCAATAAGTGTGATCTCCTGAAACTGAGAAGTTTCTGTAAGGCAAAGAACACAGTCATTAAGACAAAACACAACCTACAGAATGGGAAAAGATTTTTTACCAACTCTCCAAGTGACAGAGGACTGATCTCTAAAATGAATAGAAAACTCAAGAAACTAGATCTTAAAGCCCTAAATAACCCAATTAAAAAATGGGGTTCAGAACTGAAAAGGTTTTTCTCAACAAAAGAATTAAAAATGGCTGAAAGGCACTTGAAAACATGTTTAATACCTTTAGCCATCAGAGAAATGTAAATTGAAACAACTTTGAGATATCACCTTACACCTATCAAAATGGCAGCCTATGCTGGAGAGGATGCAAAGCAAGGCGAACACTACTCCATTGTTGATGGGAATGTAAAGTTGTCCAGTCACTATGGAATGCAGTATGGTGGTTCCGCACAAAACTGGGAACCAATCTTCCTATGGATCCGGCAATGTCACTATTGGGAATATACCCAAACCATGCACATTCACACCCCAAAAACATTAGTTCAACTATGTTCATAGCAGCATTATTTGTGATAGCAAGAACCTTGAAACAATCTAGATGCTCCTCAACTGAAGAATGGATTAACACACTGTGGTACAAAATGGAGTGCTACACAGCAGTAAGAAAAAACGATATACTAAAATTTTCAGGCAAATGGATGGATGTGTAGAATATCCTCCTGAGCGAGGTCTCCCAAACCCAGAAGGATAAGCAAGGGATGTATTCACTCTTTAGTGGATATTAAGCAAAAGCATTCTTATTTCATTGAAAGAGTGAAAATCTTTAGCATGAATGTCTTGGATCTACAGATTTCCATATAATGATATTATTTGAAATCAGTATCCACCTGCATTTGGTCTTCTAAAATTCCACTGAATTTGTTACTGTGCCATCCACTTCTAAAAATTAAATACAATACATAAATGAGAAAAAATTAAGTTACAGAAATTTTAAAAAGGCACAGAAGTCTGGCCCAAACTCCAAGTCCATTCAAATGACTCAGGAGGGATAATATAAGCAAAGGATCATGATGGGGAAACCCACAGAGACAGTTGGGATCTTTGGAGCTCATTGGCTCTGGACTGACAGTTGGAAACCTGCATGGGACTGAACTCGGTACTCTGAATGTGGAAGACAGTCTGTGGCTTGTTTAGATTGTGGGGCCAGGATTTATCTCTGGTGCATGAACAGGTTTTTTGGAGCCCATACCTTATAGAGTGATACCTTGCTCAGCCTTCATATGGTGGATGGGTTTAGTCCTGCCTCAACTTGATATGCAGACTATATTGACTCCCTGTGGGAGTCCTTACCCCCTCTTAGAAGTTGATGAGGGGTAGAGTGGGGAGAAGCTGGGGGCTAGTAGGAGGAAGGGAGGGAAAGGGAACTGTGGTTGGTATGTAAAATTAAAAAAAAAAACTCTTAAATAAAAAATTAAACCTTAAAAAAAGAAAGTCTTCCCCAAATTCAGTATCTTGCAAATAGGTATATGAATATCATTAAACAGACAGAGTCAATTACCTTTAGGAAAGTATATGCATATACATATACAGATATGTGTAAAATAAATAATTTTAAAATACTCTATGAATTTAAACAAGAGTAAGGAGAGGTTCATATGAGGGTTTTGAGAAAAAAATAAGTTATAAAAACAATAATTATCTAATAAAATTTAAAAAGTGAGGAATAGGTATTCACAAAGGATGGAGAACATCCTGTTAAAGGAGGCCTCTTAAATTGACATTGCTAGTGATAATGTAAAGTGGTGCAGGTGCTTTGGATAAAGTACTAGACACTCCTTTAAATGATAAATATAGTTACCACCAATTCTACAAAAACATAGGTACACCCCTTTGGACATTATCAGATTTAGCACATACATATTTACTCAAAGATGATTCCAAATTACCAAGAAGTAAAAGAATAACTCCAAATCAAGCAACCAATATATGACACAAAACTATGGTAGAAACAGTAAAATAATATAGCAATAAGAAATATTTACACCTGCTACAGTATGAGAAAAATCCCACAAACTTGAAAATCAATACAATGATACAGATATCCATTGCTGAGTGTCTCCATTCATATGAAATATCTCAAGCAGGCAAATATGCAGACACACAGTTGATTATTAATTTTCTGGAGCTAACAGGGACTAATATACTTGGGCAATGGTAGCTAAGTGGTTTATTTTGTTATCTTTTTGAATAATAAAAATGTTGTAAAATTCATCATGATTACATAAGTACAACTTTGTGAACATATTCAATCTATTAACACACATATTTTTACTATGTGTTCTGTGAATGTCAGTGGAAAAATATGAATGGCAACACTCTCATAATTAATAGTAAGTGAACTGAACTCAATTTACTTTTAGTAGGTATTAAAAACTACAAATAAATCTGTGTTAGGTTCTGGCTCATTTTGTAGATAGATCCACAAAACAAAGATCTACAGGGATAGTAAAGGTAATGAGAGGGATTCAGGTATCCATCAGTTAGAAGCATCACAAGCATGAAGGGAGTATTGGTCAGGCTGTAATTAGGAACAGGCTACATTAAGTAAGTCTGCTTACTGCAATAGAAAACTATTTGTAGTAAAAGTCTAACAGATGTGAGTTTCTTCCAACTTCACATATTTGTTATTTTATAGTATACTGGCTTATAACGAACACTTAGAAAACTAAAAAATGACAGACAGGTGACATATGTGATTTCTTTTTTTGTTCATTTGTTTTATTTATTTTTATTTATTTATTGTTTATCATGAATAAAGAAGTGATATTTTCTATCCATGTATATCCTTAATCAAGGTCCCTTCTCCCTCCCACCACATCAGGTTATTCTTTCTTCTCCACATCTTCACATCACCCCCATGCGCAGGCGGTCCCAAGGTCCCATGGTCCCAATATTGCTTAGTACAGCCTCCAAAACTGGCAAATCCAGTTTTCTCCCCTCAACATCAAGATTGAATCAGGTGTTGCTCTAGGGGGAGTGGGATCCAAGGTGTCAGTCCATGGTGTTTCCAATCCCAAACTGTTCAGTGGTTGTAGTTTGCAGCTTGGACATGCTTTGCTTTTTGTTGTTGTTTTTGTTTAGAGTCCACTAATGAGTGAGTATATCTCCTGCTTATCTTTCTGGGTTTGTGATACCTTGCTCAGGAGGATATTCTCCAAATCCATCCATTTGCCTGCAAGTTTTAGGACATCACTTTTTCTTACTGCTGAGTAGTACTCCATTGTGTAGATGTATCACAGTTTGTTAATCTATTCTTCAGATGATGGCCATCTAGGTTGTTTCCAGGTTCTTGCTATTACAAATAATGCTATTATGAACATAGTTAAGCTAATGACATTGGAGTGTGACTGTGTCTTTAGGGTATACACCCAGAAGTGTTATTGCTCAGTCCTTGGATGTAATTTCTTTAAAAAGCTATATAACAAACTGAGGCTCAGCATAGCATCACAACATGAGTGCTGACATAAGATTCCCAAACCATCTCAATATAAACCAATTAATTAATTCTGACTTATTAACAAAAACTCTGGCATTTTTTCTTATAAAATATATTCTAGGGGAGAGATTTTACTATGTGTATTTACTGTATCGACTAATGTATAATCACTTGAGGTTTTTGTAGCAACTAACATAGTGACAACATAAAAGCTAACAAGACAATGATTAGTGTTGTCTCCAGCCATAGAGTAACTGGGTTCTATCTCAGCTGTGTCCTCAAACAGTTTTTCCACTCATGCCTTGCCTCAGGGGAAGAAAAATGTATTTTAGCCAATGGAAAGGTTACCTTTTTTAACTGTTATGGTAAAAACCATACAAAATCAGATTAAAAGCACTAGGAGATTATTTCTACTAAACAACTTCACTAGAAACTCAGTATTGCCCACCACAGTCTATCAGGATCATGGTTAACAGTAGTTTCAGATGCTCCTATATATGTCTATTTTCAATAAAATCATGAGAAAACAACTTGCATCAATTATATTTGGCTGGTATAAAAAAGTCCAAGACTGAGGGCCAAAGCCTGGAGTCCAAGGCTCCCCACAAGCATCCCCACAAGAATCCTGAAGGTTGGCTTAAGGGGCTTCCCTGAGCTTTCCCTGCCCAGTTGGTGTGTGAAGTCACTGGAGAACATGAAAGGAGAAAGCATCTTCGTCAGCACCAGAAGCTCCTTGAGGCTGTGGGACCGTCTTCAGGCACTTCTGACACCTCTCAATCCTAATGCAGGTAAGGGACGAGGCACAGATTGGGACGGTGGCAGAAGCAGGGAGAAGACCAAGTCTGTCCATCCATCCATATCCATCCATCGTCTATTTGCTGCCAGTGGTTACACCTACCTCTTGTGGCAGCCAATAGAGATAGAGCTCTGGACAGAGTAGTTATTGAAACAGGTCACCTGAGCCCACAACAAGAAAGAAGGGGGATGGCTTGGATGTTTGACAATGGAGGCAGAGCTAAGTACACAGTGGCCAAAGCCAAAACTCTGGCTATCGAGTATAACCAAGGAAGATCAAGCCGGGGCAGTGCATTGAAATGACATCATTGAAATAGTCTTGTAGATGACAGAGATGGGCAGGAACCCATTCAGTCAAAGAAGTTGGTGATCTGGGCCCAAGAGACCAGTAGTCACCCTACTTGGTTCCACAGAAGACACTAACCTTTGAGTATAGAAAGTATTAAACTTATCTAATACTTCTATTTCTGGGTTATTTCCATTGCCCTTTCAAATCATTTCCTTCTAGAAAAATCCAGAGTGTGTCTCAGAGAACATGTGTGCATATGTGTCCATGTATGTGTACATATGTATCTAGAAAGGCAGTTCTGCTGAACATCGTGTGTGTGTGTGTGTGTGTGTGTGTGTGTGTGTGTGTGTGTGTGTGTGTGAAAGAGAGAACCACTACTGTAAGTGACTGAAAACTTCATTTCTTTATCTTTCTCCCCTCACCCACCCTTTGTTATTTTCTCCAAAGATGATGTTTGGCCTGAGTTCTAAAGAGAGTACTGAGTATAGCTGGACCAGAGGCTAGCACTGTGGAGGAGAGCCGTGGATTCTGGGTCTCTTGGGGATCTCTGGGTTCCATGAGAGTTGAAAGGTGATGTTATAAAGCAGTCAAATGGCCTAACAAGGCACTGAGGAGCTAATTGGCTGGAATGAAAGCTCCTCTGCAGACTGGGAAACATTCTCCTGTCCCAAACATTGACCTCCATAATCCATGTACACTTGGCATCTCTCCCAAGTTGAATTCTCATTACATCAGCCAGCAACAGCCTCAGGATGCAAAACAAATCCCAGGCCAGCCAGTGACCATCCCGGGATTCACTTCATCTATCCTGATCCTTTTGGAAACAGAGGGCAAAACTCCGGAAGGAGTAGAGTGCAGGTGGGACTGCCTATTCTCAACCACAGTTTCTGCTGATGAGAACCTGTCCTGCATAATGCTGGAGAAGTGAGGGCAAGAACAGTAGAACAGCCAATTGCTGGGTTTGGAGCTCAAGCCTGGGCAAAGGCTCTCTTCACAACTGTGCATGCAATGCTGTACCCTCATGTATGACAACCTGCCCAGACAGCAGACAGAAACTGCCACAATGACCATGGGAGGTGGATGACTCTGGGGATTCAAAGGCAGAAGGGCACTCGGCTTGTCCACAACTCTCACCCAGCAAAGTGCAACCCACCTAGGAAACCCTCAATAAATGTTGGTGGCATTATAAAAAAAAGTGCTATTTAAGTACATTAATGTATTTCTCTATAATGTTACAAGGCTACATTTAAATCACATTGAATTCTTTCATCATAAGTCGTTTTCATCTCATTTGATTACTGATGAATATGATACATTATATGCAATATTTGACCTCCATGTTCCTTGAGAAAGCAATGACCATGTTATCTTTCACCATGTTTAATACTCAAAAAAATGTCATAAAGACATCTTCATTGCCAGTTTTTCATAACCATTAGAAATGTCAGCTTTGTCATCACACAAATTTGAAAAATAAGATAATTGCACCAACTTGAAGGCTGATGATATAAATTAATCTAGATCATGATTTGTTATGTTCTTTGAGTTTAAAAGAACATTTAAATGCATATATATATTTGTGGACTAATAACATTTTGTGAAGAGATAATTCAGTACTTTGGACATAGACGAAAGACACTATTTCAAAGTTAATTTCTCTAGCTCAATGTGTGTTTTATAAGAGACATGTATTGATGAGTGAAGGTTGCTACCCATAATCCTTAGCAATAAGTAACCCTTTATACTTTCAGATGAATGCAAAATAGAAGAATAAGTATCTTGATGTGAATATATATTTTTAAATAGAGGATCTGGAATTTTGCAACAAAAAATCCTTTTATCATTTCAATATTTGTTCTCCAATATTTGCTTGAAATTTCCTTTGAAATATTTTTTAAAAGCTTGACCACAGTGCTTCTTTATTCTCAGCTGACTTTGATTTTCTTTTCATCTTAATTGATTTTAAAGCAGTGACAGTAGATTATTCTTCTACTGAACTAAGTTGTTAGTGTTGAATCTGAATTGTTGTTCCATTTGTCCATTGTAGACACTCGTGGATAAAAGATACTCTTTGTTTGCACTAAAAGTAAATTGATTTTGAAAACTCAGTCAGTATACATTCTTCAATATCATCATGTTTCTAAAACAACCCATAGATGTCACCAGAATTGGGACATGATGTATACACGATTTATTACGATGATTCAGACAGAAAATCAAAGTAGGTATTTCTGAAATAAATAGTATTATGTTTATGTGGTATAAACATACATATTTTTTTAAAAAAAATTCACTGTGATTTAAAAGGAAACCTTCATTTGTTTGAGTCACTCAGTACAACTTAGTTCCACAAGTTGTGTTTAAACAACTTTAAAAGAGTGGACATGCTATGGTTGTGATAGAAAAGCAGTCTGCCTGCCAATACTACTCCAAATAAAGCACATACCTCTGAAATCACAAGAAGATTTGGACAAATTCCATATTGCTATTCAAAAACCATTATATTATTTTGTTTCCAAGACAATTTACCACACAGTTATTTCAAACAAGACATATTAATTATTATATTGTCAAAATTAACTTTCAAACAATAGATTGCTACAGTACTCCACAAAATATACTGCCTATAGATTAGTGAGTCATATATGTAGACCTTTTACATCAGTAGATAATGCCATTCATTATATAAAGATAAAAGATACTGTGGGATTATGTTCTGGAACATTGAAATAAATGTCTCTCCTACTGCTTTAATAAAATGCTCTTGGGCCAGAAGGCTGACAGGAAGTATGGGCAGAGCTACCATACTAAGAGAACTCTGGGAAGAGGAAGAGCAAGGTAGAGATGTTGTGAGTTTACAACTAGAGAAGAAAATCTAATAGAAAACAGGTAAGCAGCTGGCCAAGTGTCAAGACAGATTAAGGAAAATGGGTTAAGTTTCATTTGGAATAACAAAAAAGCCAGGATTGCCAAAACAATTTTGCTCAACAAAATAACCTCAGGAGGCATCATCATTCTTGACTTCAAGTTATACTATAGAGCTA
>PVIH01002688.1:16491-127203 GCA_004025045.1 Sigmodon hispidus
AAAAAAAAAAAAAAAAAAAAAAAAAAAAAAAAAAAAAAAAAAAAAAAAAAAAAAAAAAAAAAAAAAAAAAAAAAAAAAAAAAAAAAAAAAAAAAAAAAAAAAAAAAAAAAAAAAAAAAAAAAAAAAAAAAAAAAAAAAAAAAAAAAAAAAAAAAAAAAAAAAAAAAAAAAAAAAAAAAAAAAAAAAAAAAACCAGCCTGCTATTGGCATAAAAACAGACTTTTGGATCAATGGAAAAGAATTAAGGATCCAGACATTAACCCAAAATCCTATGAACACCTGATCTACAACAAAGAGGCCAAAATATTCAATGGGAAAAAAGATAGTATATTTAACAAATGGTGTTGGCATAGTTGGATGGTAGTGTGTAAAAAGATGCAAATAGATCCAAGCCTGTCACCCTGCACAAAACTCAAATCCAAGTGGATCAAAGACCTCAACATAAACCCAGCCACTTTGAACTTGATAGAAAAAAAGGTGGAAAATACACCTCTATGAATTGACACAGGTGACCACTTCCTAAATATAACACCAGTGGCACAGACACATATATCAACAATCAATAAGTGGGATCTCCTGAAGTTGAGAAGCTTCTGTAAAGCCAACACTGTCAATAGGACAACACTACAGCCTTCAGAATGGGAAAATATTTTCACCAACTCTACAAGTGATAGAGGATTGATCTCTAAGATATATAAAGAAATCAAGAATCTAGAGCCCATAACCTTGAATAACCAAATCAAAAAATAAGGTTCAGAATTAAAAGGGAATTCTCAGCAGAAGAATTACGAATGGCTGAAAGGCATTACGAAAGGCTGAAAGTGCTCATCATGTTTAGCCATCAGAGAAATGCAAATCAAAACTACTTTGAGATATCACCTGACACCTGTCAGATTGGCTAAGATAAAAGACAAAGATGACAGGCTATGCTGGAGAGGGTGAAGAGCAAGGTTAACACTCCTTCATTGTTGGTGGGAGTATAAGCTTGTTTAGCCACTCTGGAATGCAGTATGATGGTTTCTCAGAAAACTGAGAATCAATCTCCCCAAGAACCCAGCAATACCACTTCTGAATGTATACCCTAATGACTGCTCAGCTATGTTTATAGCAGCATTATTTGTAATAGCAAGAACCTGGAAACAATCTAGATTCCCTTCAACTGAAGAATGGATAAGTAGTAAGAAAAAGTCTCCACTATCAGGAGTGAAGACTGAACTAAGCAATATTGGGTCAGTGGGACCATAGGACTGTCTGCTGCCTGCCCAGGGAGGGGATGGGGAGTTGTGGAGAAGAAAGAATGACCTGACATGGCAGGAGGGGGAAGGGACCTTGAATAAGGATATACAAGGATAGAAAGTGTGACTTCTTTGTTCATAATCATAATAATAATAAAGAAAGCAAAAGAAAAAGAAAAAATGATATCCTAATATTTGCAGGCAAATAGATGGATTTGGATAATATCCTCCTGAGCGAGTTATCACAAACCCTGAAAGATAAGCAGGAGATGTACTCACTCATTAGTGGACTCTAAACAAACAAACAAAAAAGGAAAGCATGTCCAAGCTGCAAACCACAACCACTGAACAGCTTGGGATCGGAAACACCTTGTACTGACTCCCTGGATCCTACTCCCCCTAGAGGAACACCTGACTCAGTCTTGATATTGGGGACAGAAAACTGGATTTGCCAGGAGTGGAGGCTGAACTAAGCAATATTGGAACCTTGGTACTACCTGCCCATGGAGGGGGGTTATGGGGAGATGTAGAGAAGGGAGAATGACCTGATGTGGTTGTAGTGGGGAGGGACTTTAAATAAGGATATACAGGGTTAGAAAATGTGACTTTATTCATAGTAATAATAACAAACATAAAAGTGCTAGCTAGAAGTATGTGTGATCCATAGACCAAACAGCATGAAATTAATATAAGTCTCTATATGATTGTTTGGGGTTAAGTGGCAGCAGGGCTACAAGTGGATCTTAAGCTGTGGGCTAGGCTGGAATGTCCAGGCCAGAAATGTCATTACAAAAGGAAACCAATTTTCCATAGCAAAAAGCTGAGTGTATCCACTAGTGTTTTGAACTGACTCAATAACTTCCATTGTCATCTCCATTAATATACATAGTGATTTCCAACACTATGGAGGTTAGCCATAGGGAGGAAGCTTCCACATGAGAACCAGTTATGTTCTATAGCTCAAGCATGTGGTACCTTCAACAATAGAATATCACTATCAAGTTTTAGAGAGGAGTAATGAAGAGATATATTCCTTCTATCTTCTTGTTTGATATTGCTTACTTTCTGACAAGCAGATATAGGTAAGGAAATAAATAGACATATAAATGAAGAGATAAGAAGTATGTAGAAAAATAATTGATAGTTATAATTAAATTATAGATGATATATAAATAGATAATAGGTAGATGATAGATTAAACAGACAGATTACCTATATTGAAATAAAACAGTCATCAAAATTATTTTGTATTTTGTTGGACAGTTTAACTAAATTACCAATAATAAGATCTGAAATGTGTCTATATCAAATTTTATTTATCTAACACAGTTTAAGCATATTTTTAGCACTTAGCTGTACCTTATTTTCAATTGCTTATTTACACACATACTTGTTAGTCTTTGATAATGTAATAAATTTCCTAGGATTAAAATTTATTCTAAATTTATATTGCACTAATGTAATGCTGTTAATTTTTGTAAATTAATGTCTGAACTCAAAGTATTTTTCTATGCCTATGAAATACCTTTGGAATTTTACTGAGCAGTTTTGGAGAAAGGCACATTATATTCCCTTAAGAATTTCCAAGGACTATCTTCCACCATCTTTTTGTTCATATAGTAACCATTGAGGATTATTAGTTCTCTAACACAATATGTTGTTTGACATTTGATTAATCTGATTAAATTTCTACATCATGCAGAAAAATATGCAAAATAATTTTCTTCTATTATTAAATACTGAAAATAAAAAACATTGATATATTTGTAATTTTTTATTATGAATAAAGTCATATTTTTATCCGTGTATATCCTTGCTCAACATTCATAATAAAAGCCTTGGTATGAATGTTTAAGGGGATGGTGGGTTGCAAACATATATGTGAAACTATTTGCAACTTTTAAAATATTTTTGTTAAAATTATTTTTGTGTCTGAGGATGTGTTTGTGACTATATATGTTTATGCATTTGTGTACATGTTCATGTATGTGCATATGTATGTCATGTGTATAGGTGATATAGAGGCAAGAAGAGGTAATTATATTCCCTAGATCTGGTGATACAGTCTATTCTGAGGGGTCAGATTTAGGAATGAGGTCTGAACATGGTATTTTGGAAGAACATCAAGAGCTCTTAACTACTGAGCCAACTCTCCAGCCTCTCGAGCCATTATTTTTACCCCTTAGACAATAAAGCTGATGTATAGAATTCACAATCAAGCCCTTCTAAATTTTAAAAATATCTATGTTTGAATATCAGAAGGTAGATACAAGACATTGAGTATCAAAATATAAAATATGTACATACATTTTTACTTATATTAAATCATCACTAAATAGCTAGAATATTTTGTACTTCTCTCTAAAATGAGAAGACCACTGACTTTCTTTCAATAGTGGGCTGTAATAGCTGCAAACTTTTCCTTGCTTGACTTAGTTCTTCTTAAATATGGTTGAGAAGTTGTATAACTCACTTCTTAAGAATGGCACAGAAAACAAGAAAACAAAATATATTTCTTAGGCAATGATCCTTGACTGAATTGTAGAGCAGGAGATTGATTTTTTCTTATACTACACTAAATCTTTTGCTAATTGGGAGATGTTTTTGCCATTTACTTGAGATTTATAGAATTTTTAAACCTCATAGATATGTTTAAGAATCTTATATTGGACACTAATAAGTATAAAGTGTCCTTTGATTGGCAGAATGGCTCTAAACCTAATGACTGCTAGGGTAGAGAGAGAAATGACTCCTAAGTTGTCTTCTTAACTTGACTTTCTAACCATAGCATGTGCATAAATACACACACACACACACACACACACACACACACACACACACCAGTGTAGTAAAATTGTATATAGTAACACAAGACACAGAAACTCAGTGGTCATTATCAAAGACTTATCTACACTTGTATTTTTATACTGTTTACTCATTTTAAAATTCATACTCATAACTTCCTTCAATAAAATTGTTTTCATGGATTTTTTCCAATATAGTCATGTGTAATGTATATAAGAGAGAGGTATTGTGGAATATTTGAACCCTGTGTAAAGATGTATTGTTGTGATAGTAGTAAAAAAAAGATAAAATATCAATAACTATGCCTGGGGTATAAGTGGGATTTCCAGGCAGAGACTCCAAGAAGAGGAAAAGCAGAGTTGCTAACCAGAGACAGAAAAGAAGCAAGAGATGCAAGACAGAAAAGAAGTAACAGCAGGTTGCAGAAGGTAAATTAATATAAATGGGTTAATTTGACTTATAAAAGATAACTGGAGACTGCCTAAGCTAAAGGTCAATCTCTTATAATTAATAATAAGTCTCTATATCATTATTTGCAGGCCTGCCATCCTGACTAGAAAATACTACTACAGAAAGATTTTTCAAACATAATGTATGACTTATTCTCAGAATTTCTTAGAATTTACATCTTGAACCATATTAAGATGATAGTTGTTACAACAGTAGCAGAAAAATTAGAAGATATTTACACATTAATACTCATTAATTTAATTATTTAAATATGACACTTGTCTCGTAGTGGGAAAAGTCAAATAGAATATTAATGTTACTCAGTAGATAAGGGTATTTTATGAGATGAAATAAAAAAGATCAATTATTCTCAAAGATCTTAGAAATGGGATAGTTAAAAATTGAATGAGGAACATGTATCACTTTCAAATGTTCTTTGTAGAGAGAATAATCTTGTCTTATCCCAGTCTCATTTGGCCAGACATTTAAAAAAGAATATATGAAATGCTAAATAATAAAATATTCATTTCTCAGACATGCCCTCTGCATAACAGCTTAACAAAGAATGAATAATTTGCACTTGAAGTAGAATATAGGGCAGAAATCAGATCCCAGTAGAGGCATCAAGGTCTAAATATCAGGGAGGGAGGAAGTAATTTGATATTAATTAGAACAATGCAAAATGAACAAAAACTCTTGAAATACTTTAAGTGCATTTTTATAATACACAAAAGTAATTTTTAATTGAGAATTTTTACAGTATATTAGAATTATATTGACTTCTCTCCCCAACTCACCCAAGGTCCTTACTCAACATGCATCCATCTTCATGTTGTTTTGTTTTGTACACACTGAGTTTTATTTGTGTTACTCAATTGCTCTTGACGTGGAAGACTGTTCTTGACTGTGTCTGACCTAACAGGAACTTTAAGTTGGCCTCTAAGTTATGGAGTATGAGTTTTCCCTTGTGGGAAGGGCCTTAAATCAAACCAGCAAAATCCATATCATGTATGACTCTTATAAAAATAGCTATATCTTCTCAGAAAAATTATTTAAGCATCACTGCTGAGTAGAATTGGTGGTTTATTTTCTCCTCTCATAGTTTGCATAGCACATACACTAGATGTTTAAGAATGAAACTAGATTTTTACTTCTCACAAATATACTAAACTCGAACCTGAATCAATCAAGGAAATCATCTCAAGAACTGATACACAGAATAACATAGAGAATACACATAAATGTATAACACTCAAAAGACTTTATGAATAAAATGGCAAAATCCTAACATTACATTAATAGCAGGAAAAGGGGATTTTATGAAACAAAAAAAGAAAGAAAAAATTCTTTATGAAAAACAATATCATATATTGCATGAAATAAATGTTAGTAGGCAGAATGGAAACAGAAGTCTTTATCAGGTGTATATTCAATAGAGGTTTAGTATCTAGAATATTAAACAGTTCAAAAACTCAATATTAATAATATTAACAACTAAAAGTTTGAGTATGGCACTAAACAGAGTTTTGTTTCCAATAAAACAAAAACCTAAAAGAGATGAGAATATCTCTAAAGGCCCACCTTTAGCCATCAAGAGGATTCAAAAGCACGTTAAGAGGCAGTTCATCTTACACTAGAAGGAACAGCTATGATACACAACAACAAAGGCTTAGACACACTTTGGGAATGCAAATTGATGTGGCAACTTGCAAAATTAGTTTGGATTTTCTCAAAAATATACAAACAGTTCTATCATAGGATCCAATTGTCCAACTCTAGGGATTATATAAATCTAAAGGACTGAATTTTTGGCACAAAAGTAGTTGCTCATCCAAATTCATTGCTGCTTTATCTACAATAGCATCATGAACATTTTTGAAAAAAAAAATAAAGGAAACTGTAAGCCATAATTCTTAGTAAGATAACCCAGACGCTGAAAGGCAAATGCCACATATTTGATCTTATATTACATTTAGTATCCACATTAGCTTTGAAGCTTTGACATCTTTAATTTAGTATTTATGGAGGTGAAGAACATTATAAGAATCTATGGGCACATTTCAAGGAAGTTGACATAAAATGAGTTTAGTTTAGTTTAGTTTAGAAAAGGCAGACATTAGAGTCAGCATTACTGACTTAGGGAGATGGAACTGTATTGTAGAGAGTAATCAGATGGTGACTAACACTGAAGACCTTTGAAAATATCATGTTAGAATCAACTCTTCTGGAAACTGCTTTAAATATAAGCATACAAATATAAAAGACTTTAAGAAAAGTTACCATATAATGGGAAACTATATCCTTTCTAGCCACCACAGCTATTAGAAAAAAAAATCTAAAACCTAAAGTAACAGAAATAATAAAAAAATTATGTCAAAAATAGTACACCAATTTTGTTTTTTTATACTTTTTATTTTTTTTTTTGAACAACTCAAGTTTAATTTGCAAATAGGTGGATGATATAACAGAATTCCAAATTTGGTGGATAGGTAAATTACAAACAAGGTGAAATGGTTTTCTTTTTTTCAGTTTTCTTTTTTTTTTTCTTTTTTTTATTATTATGGATAAAGAAGTCATATTTTATATCCTTGCATATCCTTATTCAAGGTCCCTTAACCATCCCACCACATCAGATCATTCTCTCTTCTCCACATCTCCCCATTCGCCCCATGGCAGGCGGTCTCAAGATCCCAAGGTTCCAATATTGCTTAAGTTCAGCCTCCACTCCTGGCAAATCCAATTTCCTCCCCTCAACATCAAGACTGAGTCAGGTGTTCCTCTAGGGGGAGTGGGATCCAAGGAGTCAGTCAAAGGTGTTTCAGATGCCAAGCAGTTCAGTGGTTATGGTTTGCAGCTTGGGCATGCTTTGCTTTTTGGTTTTAGTCCACTAATGAGTGAGTATATCCCCTGCCGATCTTTCTGGGTTTGTGATACCTTGCTCAGGAGGATATTCTCCAAGTCCATCAACTTGCCTGCAAATTTTAGGATATCATTTTTTCTTACTGCTGAGTAGTACTCCATTGTGAAGACATACCACATCTTGTTAATCTGTTCTTCAGTTGAGGGGATTCTACGTTGTTTCCAGGTTCTTGCTATTACAAATAATGCTCCTATGAATATAGTTGAGCTAATGCTTTGGAGAGTGACTGTGCATGTTTAGGGTATACACCCAGAAGTGGTATTGTTGGGTCCTTGGGGAGATTGATTCTCAGTTTTCTGAGAAACCACCATACTGCATTCCAAAGTGGCTGAACAAGCTTACACTCCCACCAACAATGGAGGAGTGTTCCCCTTGCTCTGCACCCTTTCCATCATAGGCTGTCATCTGTCTCTTTTATCTTAGCTAATCTGAAAGGTGTCAGGTGGTATCTCAAAGTAGTTTTGATTTGCATTCTCTGAGGGCTAAACATGATGAGCACTTTTTCAAATGCCTTTCAACCATTCGTAATTCTTCTGCTGAGAATTCCCTTTTTAGTTCTGAACCCCATTTTTTGATTGGGTTATTCAACGTTTTGGGCTCTAGATTCTTGAGTTCCTCATATATCTTAGAGATAGATCATCTATCACTGATAGGGTTGGTGAAAATATTTTCCCATTCTGTAGGCTGTCATTTTGTCCTATTGACAATGTCCTTGGCTTTACAGAAGTTTCTCAGCTTCAGGAGATCCCACTTATTGATTGTTGATCTTAGTGTCTTTACTACTGGTGTTATATTTAGAAAGTGGTCACCTATGCCTATTTGTAGAAGTGTATTTCCCACGTTCTTTTCTATCAAGTTCAAAGTGGCTGGGTTTATGTTGAGGTCTTTGATTCCCTTGGATTTGAGTTTTATGCAGGGTGACAGGCTTGGATCTATTTGCATTTTTCTACACACTACCATCCAGTTATGCCAACACCATTTGTTAAATATATTATCTTTTTTCCCTTGAATATTCTGAGCCTCTTTGTTGAAAATCAGGTGTTCATAGGTTTTTGGGTTAATGTCTGGATCTTCAATTCTATTCTATTGATCCACAAATTTGTTTTTATGCCAATACCAGGCTCTTTTTATTACTGTAGCTCTATAGTATAACTTGAAGTCAGGGATGGTGATGCCTCCTGAGGTTCTTTTGCTGAGCAAAATTGTTTTGGCAATCCTGGCTTTACTGTTATTCCAAATGAAATTGATCATTGTTCTTTCAAGGTCCAAAAAATAATGTCTTGTGATTTTGATGGGTAGTGCATTGAATCTGTAGATTGCCTTTGGTAGAATTGCCATTTTACTCTGTTGATCCTACTTATCCAGGAACATGAAAGAGCTTTCCATTTTCTGATATTCTCTTTAATATCTTTCTTCAATGATTTAAAGTTTTTGTCAAATAGGTCAGTTACTTTTTTTGGTTTAAGTTACTCCAAGGGTACTCCAATTTTGAGTTTTCGTTATGTATAAGTTAATTTACTCCCAATCACAGTATGCAAGCACTATCACTCTTGATTACCTGTTAAAACTCAATGAAAAAGTTGTATTGCTGGAAAAAAAAGCAATATATTTGAGTTATGGGACATGAAAAAGCCAAACTGTGAACAATCTGCAAGTGTCACTCCTAGTGGTTGGGACTCATATTTCTTCTAAGTTATATGCATGCTTCCAGTGTCCCACACCCAGTCAGCATTTACAGTCTAAGAGGTTATGTGTGTATATCCATATATGGGACATTCACATCACACTCTTTCCTCTTAAGCCTAGGGACTTCATTGATAAAGAAAGGAAAGAAAATTCTCAGTACTAGAGATTCTAAGTGACTGTACAAATTGTGTTCAAATCACAAGACAGTTTCAAATTGGAACTCACAGATGTAAAAAATTCACGACCATGATAAGCTGAAGCTAGATAAAATCCTAGCATGAGGAGGACATTATATTGGAGACAAAACACTTGCTAAAGAGTTATTAACAATTGATGTCATAATTATTGCAGAAAATTTACCAGCAATATGTTATAAAGGATTAATATTTATTAAGGTGTTATATAAACACTCACTGATACAACTGAACCTTAAGACAGTTCTTAGAGTGTGATACTGTCCCACAATGGATAGTTGATCTGCTTCTCAAGAAGGCAGGAAAAAAACAAGAAGGAAGGCAAATGTCCTGTTATCTAAATAGGGTCTGGCAATGCCCCTTTTAGACCACCTATGCTCCAGAGACTTGCCTCCAATCTTTGCTGCTAACACCCAAATTCCACTACATCTTCCCCTTTTGTCTAAAAAAGTTCTAAACTAAATATAAGATTATATACAATAGAAATGATTATAAAGTAATGTCAGGGGTGGCAAAGACGAAACATAAGCAAGGTCAAACTACAACTAAAGAACAAGAAATATAAGGTACATCCTATACATCTAGAGTATTGTTAAGTGGTCAGCTTTAGAAATTACTTCAAATCTGTTTATCTTGAGTAATAAAAATTCAACACCTAAATGTTCATTGCTAAGATATGAGATAGTAGTAACTCTGTTTTGTCTTCAACCTCATCAAGACCTGAGAAAGAAAATATGTTATACAAATAAGCTGGAAGCAAAACACAGTAGCTTCCAAGATTTATGAGAGGACTGTGACCTTAAGCTACCTAGACAGTCAACCAAAGCTTTTTGGTACAGCTAGAGCAACCACCATTCTAGCTACCATCCTATGATATCTGATAGATCTCTTCAGCAGCAGGGTACTTTTGGAAAAACTGTTTTATCCTGTGCAGACAGGTGTCAGCAGTGCATATCCTTCATCCTGCTCAATTGGGTAGGACAGCATGTGTACTGACAGTAGTCGAGGTAAAGGCAGTTCTTTGCCCAACAGTTCACTGTCTACCAAGGAAGACAAACTCCTTGTGAAGTGTCCTTGATGTTCAACACCATCTCAGAAAAGGAACAATAATGTCAAGAGTTGTGTCTCTCATGGCTGAATTCTGAATAAAAAAACATTAAATGTCATATTCTCCAGGTCTATGAAGTGGCTGAAGACTCCTATCTATTTGATACAGTCTAGCACGTATCTAGGAAACCTAAACAACATGACTACTACATGTCAAACCTAAGTAATGGTTATCTGCAGTTCTTATCATCCTAAAAACTGAAGCTTACATTGTAAAAATAGGCAATGATGTGTACAGTCTTCTAATGATGACTTCCAGTATGACTATCATATAAAAATTACCCAGAGGTACATGTACCATGCAAAATGACAACAGTATTCTAAATATATATCATATATAAAATATCTAAACAAAGGTATACAAATAACTTATGTACATTATAGTTAATATAGTTTTGTATTATGAACTGTATAATTAAACAGAGGTAAAAATTTCATAATACATATGACAATAATATGCTTAATATGCATCAAAGAGCAAAATATTTTAAGCAGAGGTAGAAGCATGTGTAAAATATGGCCTTTACAGTTTCAATTGTTTCAACATATAAATTACCTTAGACATCTAAAACAACTTCAGATTTAAATTTATAGCGATATACAAATCATCTCAATCAAACATATAAAATGATTGCACTTTTATATCAGTATAACAGGATCTATACCATTGCAAACTGTGTTTGGCTCATATTTGGCTAATAATTGTTTATAGGTAGATACAATAATCTACCTATGTCTATCCTATCTATTCCCCTTTCTCTTATTTAAAAGAAATCCTTGAGTCTATATTATTGTTCTAACCTCAAACCAAATTTAACATACCACTATCATATTGGAATCATGATTATCTGTAACCCTAAGAGGATAAAATTTATCAGGAGAAGGGCATAGTTTTTCATAAGGTTTCTTCCAGCTGACTTGTGAACGATGGCATTTCTTTATGATCCTTGAAGAGGTAAGACAGTGGCTAGATTCTAATGGACTGACTATAAACATCTATAACCAATCTCAGCATACTGGATAAGTCCATCTGGAGCTCTTTTTAAAGATGTGACATGAAAGATAATTATTGAATGCTATCTTGCAGCCATAGTCTATATTTCAAAAGCAATTATTGAGTGGTATGCATCAGGTTCTCTCTCTCTCTCTCCCCCTCTCCCTCTCCCTCTCCTTATTTTTTAACCAAATAAAATATTTGCAGTAAAGACCCCATCTTCTTTTCAGATGATTTGGAGATTGTTGGTAGAATAAATTGTTCTTCACATTGAAAAATCTTAACATGATAAATGTCAAATGAAGATTATACATCTTCTGGAGAAAATTGTATGCAGAAAATATTTTAAGATTAAGAAGGAGAAAATAAAAAGTGAAATAGGATTAAAGAAAAAATAACAATAGTATCGGTCCCTAAATGTTCTGGATCTCTTCTGTCCTATTCCTGGTGGCTTATTTGATATGAGACAAAATTTCTCAAGTTTACTTTACCAAGGTGTTTGGAATTAGAGAAGGAGAAAGCCACATACTCCAACTCCAAAGGAAACTTTATTTTTATTTTCTATCCTGGGATATTCTTATTCAAGTTCCCTTCCCCCTCCCACCACATCAGGTCACGCTCTATTCTCCACAACTCCCCTTCCCCGCCCCCATAGCAGGCAGTAGGTGGTCTGAAGGTCCCACTGTCCCAATATTGCTTACTTCAGCCTCTACTTCTGGCAGACCCAGTTTTCTCCCCCAAACCTCAAGACTGAATCAGGTGCTCCTTTAGTGAGAGTGGAATCCAAGGAGTCAGTCCAAGGTGTTTCCAATCCCAAACTGTTCAGTGTTTGTGGTTTGCAGCTTGGGCGTACATAGCTTTTTTCTTGTTTTTTTTTTTTTTTTGTTGTTTAGAATCCATTAATGAGTGAGTACATCCCCAGTTTATCTTTGTGGGTTTGTGATACCTGGCTCAGGAGAATATTCTCCAAATCCATCCATTTGCCTGCAAATTTTAGGATATCATTTTTTTCTTACTGCTGAGAAGTACTCCATTGTTTAGATGTACCACAGTTTGTTAATCCATACTTCAGTTGAGGGGCATTTAGGTTGTTTCCAAGTTCTTGCTATTACAAATAATGCTGCTATGAACATAGTTGAGCTAATACCTTTGGAGTGTGAATGTGCATCTTTAGGGTATACACCCAGAAATGGTATTGCTGAACCTTGGGGAGATTGATTCTCAGTTTTCTGAGAAACCACCATATTGCATTCCAAAGAGGCTGAACAAGCTTACACTCCCACCAACAATGGAGGAGTGTTCAACTTGCTCAGCATCCTCTCCAACATAAGCCTGTCATCTGTGTCTCTTATCTTAGCCCATATGAGAGGTGTAAGGTGGTATCTCAAAGTAGTTTTGATTTGCATTTCTCTCATGGCTAAAGATGATGAGCACTTTTTCAGATGCCTTTCAGCTATTCATAATTATTCTGCTGAGAAATCCCTTTTTATGTCAGAACCCCACTTTTTGATTGGGTTATTCAAGGTTTTGGGCTCTAGATCCTTGAGTTTTTTATATATCTTAGAGATCAGTCCTCTATCACTTGTAGGGTTGGAGAAAATCTTTTCCCATTCTGTAGGCTGTCGTTTAGTCCTATTGACAGTGTCCTTGGGTTTACAGAAGCTTCCTAGCTTCAGGAGATCCCACTTATTGATTGTTGATTTTAGTATCTATGCCACTGCTGTTATATTTAGGAAGTGGTCGCCTGTGCCCATTTGTAGAAGTGTATTTCCCACTTTCTTTTCTGTCAAGTTCAAAGTGGCTGGGTTTATGTTGAGGTCTTTGATTCCCTTGGATTTGAGTTTTGTGCAGGGTGATAGGCTTGGATCTATTTGCATTTTTCTACATACTTCCATCCAGCTATGCCAACACCATTTGTTAAATTTACTATCTTTTTGCCATTAAATATTCTGGGCCTCTTTGTCAACGATCAGGTTTTGGGTTAATGTCTGGATCCTCAATTCGATTGCATTGATCCACAAGTCTGTTTTTATGCCACTACCAGGCTGTTTTTATTACTGTAGCTCTATAGTATAACTTGAATTCAGGGATGATGATGCCTCCTCAGGTTCTTTAGTTGAGCAAAATTGTTTCAGAAATCCTGGCTTTCCTGTTATTCCAAATGAAGTTGAGTATTGTTCTTTCAAGGTCAAAAAAATAATGTGTTGGTGATTTTGATTGACAGTGCATTGAATCTGTATATTGCTTTTGGTAGAATTGCCATTTTTACTATGTTGATCCTACCGATCCAGGAACATGGCAGAGAATTCCATTTTCTGAAATCCTCTTCAATTTCTTTCTTCAGTGATTTAAAATTTTTGTCAAATAGATCTGTTACTTTCTTGGTTATACTTACTCCAAGGTATTGAATACTATTTGCTATTATGAAGGGAAATGTTTCCCTTATTTCTTCTTCAGCTCTTTTATATTTATTGTATAGAAGGGCTACTGATTTCTTTGAATTAATCTTGTATCCTGCTGCATTGCTGAAGTTGTTTATCAGTCATAGTTGTTACTGGGAAGAATTTTGTTGGTCACTTATATACACAATCATATTATCTGCAAATAGAGATAGTTTCACTTCTTTCTTTCCAATTTTTATGTCCTTAATCTGCTTTCATTCTCTTATTACTTTAGCTAAAACTTCAAGAACTATGTCGAATTGATAAGACAAGAAAGGACATTCTTGTCTAGATCCTGATTTTAGTGGGAATGCTTTGAGTTTTTCTCCATTAAGTTTGATGCTGGTTGTTGTCTTCTTGTAAAACACCTTTTATTATATTTAGGTATTCTCCCTGCATTCCTGATCTCTACAGGGCTTTTATCATAAAGGATTGTTGGATTTTGTGAAAGGCTTTTTCACATCTAAGGATATAATCATGTGGTTTTGTTCCTTTAGTTTGATTATATGATGGATAACATCTACAGTTTTTTGTTTGTTAAACCAGGCCTGCATTTCTGGAATAAAGCCTACTTAGTTGTGGAGGATGATATTTTTTATTTTATTTTATTTTATTGATCTTTTTTTTCCTTCTTCTTTATTTATTTTGTATTTATCAAGAACAGTAAACAGTAAAATAAATTTAAAATGCTGATAAGTTAACATTAACTATAAGGAAGATAAAAATCATAAGCATGACTTATCAAGGGTGATAATATTGTTGTATACTATTTGCTAAAATTTTGTTGAGAATTTTAGAATCATTATTCATCAGCAAAATTGGTCTGTAGTTCTCCTTCTTTGTTGTGTCTTTGAGGGGCTGCGGCATACGGGTAATTGTGGTCTCATAACAGGAATTTGGCAATATTCCTTCAATTTCTACTGTGAGAAATAATTTGAGTAGTAATGGTACTAATTCTTCTTTGAATGTCTGGTAGGATTCTGCATTGAAAATATCTGGAACTGGGCTTTTATTTTTGGGGATACTTTTAATGACAACATCAATTTCCTTAAGGGTTATATACCTGTTTATATAACTAATCTGGTCTTGATTTAATTTTGGTAAATGATACCTGTCGAGAAAGCAGTTCATTTCTTCTAGGTTTTCCATTTTTGTGGAATACAGATGTTCAAAGTATGATCTGATAATTCTCTGGATTTTCAGGGGGTTTGTTGTTATGTCCCTCTTTTCATTTCTCATTTTGTTGTTTTGGACACACTCTCTTTGCGTTTTGACTAGTTTGAATAAGGGCTTATCTACCTTGTTGACTTTCCTCAAAGAAGCAACTCTTTGATTCATTGATTCTTTATATTTATCTATTGTTTTAATTGTATTGATTTTAGCTCTAAGTTTGATTATTTCCTGCCATCTATTCTTGCTAGGTGAGTTTGCTTCTAATTGTTCTAAGGCTGTGCTGCTCGTTCTCTCATGTGGGATTTCTCTAGGTTTTTAATGTAGTCATCTAGTGCTATGAATTTTCCTCTCAAGACTGCTTTCATTGTGTCCCAAAAGAATGGGTACGTTGTGCATTCATTTTCATTAAATTCTAGGAAGACTTTGTTTTCTTTCTTAATTTCTTCTTGACCCAGAGGTGGTTCAGCTGAGTGATGTATAGTTTCCATGAGTTGGTAGGCTTTCTGTGATTTTTGATGTTGTTGAACTCTAACTTTAGGCCCTGTTACAAGAGATTATTTTCATTTTTTTTGCATCTGTTGATATTTGCTTTATGACCAATTATGTGGCTAATTTTGGAGAAAGTTCAATGACGAGCTGACAAATATGTATATTCCTTTGCATTCTGGTGAAAGCTTCTGTAGATATCTATTAAATCCATTTGCATCATAACCTCTGTTAGACTCCTCATTTATCTGTTGAGTCTCTGTCTGGTTGACCTATCCAGGGTTGAAAGTCAGGTATTGAAGTCTCCCACTATTAGGGTGTGAGAACTGATGTGGGATTTGAGCTTTAGCAGTGTTTCTTTTTCATAGGTAGGTGCCCTCTTATTGGGGGCATAAATATTCAGGGTTGAAATCTCTTGACCAATTTTTTTCTTGTGATGAATAAGTAATGACTATCTTGGTCCCTTTTAGTTGCTTTTAGCTTAAAGTCTACTTTGTTAGATATTAGGATGGCAACCCCAGCTTGTTTCTTAGGACCATTTGACTGGAAAATCTTTTCCCAATTCTTTACTCTGAGCCTGGGACTGTCTTTGTGGTTGAGGTGTGTTTCTTGTAGACAACAGAATGATGGCTTTTGTTGTTCTATCCATCTTCTTAGTGTGTGTCATTTTATAGGAAGGTTGAGTCCATTGATATTAAGGAATATTAGTGTCTAGTGATTGATATTTTTTTCCTATTTTTGATGGTAACTTGTTGTATTTCTTTTCTCTGGGCTATTCTTCTGTGGAATTATTGATTATTTGTGGTTTCATTGATATTTTGGGTCCATAGGTTGGAATTTTCCCTCTACTACTTTCTGTAGTGCTGGATTGGTAGATAGTTATTGTTTAAGTCTGACTTTGTCATGTAATATCTTTTTTACTCTATCTATCGTGATTGATAATTTTGCAAGGTATAGCATTCTAGTTTGGCAGCCATGCTCTTTTAGTGTCTGTATAACTTCTGACCAAGTCCTTCTAGCTTTCATCATTTCCATTGAATAGTCAGGTGTTATTCTGATGGGTTTGCCTTTATAGATATGTTGGCCCTTTTCTTTTTAGGCTGACTTTTTGGAGGGGTCATATCTATTTGGTGTTCTGTAAGTTTCTTATATCTTTATGGGCATTTCTTTCTTCAAGTTAGAAAAGTTTCTTCTGTGTGTTTCTTGAATACATGATCTGTGCCTTTGAGCTGGTATCATATTCCTCCTTCTATTCCTATTATTCTCAAGTTAGATCTTTTCATGGTGTCCCAGATTTCGTGAACATTTTGTTTTATGGCTTTTTTGGTTTTAGTATTTTCTTTGATTAATATATCTATTTCGGCTACTATGTCTTCCACTTCAGAGATTCTCTCTTCCATCTCTTGGATTCTGTTGGTTATGCCTGTATCTTAGTTCCGGTTTTTGATTCAGGTTTTCTATTTCCATCTTTGCCTCATTTTTGTGCCTTTTCTATTGCTTCTATTTCAGTTCCAGTTTTAGTTCCTGGCATGTTTCTTTCATAGATTTTTTTTCATCTCTTTCAATTTTTTAGTTGCATTTTCTTATATTTCTATAGGGGAATTTTTTATATCTTCTTTGAGGGCTTCAATAATCATCATAAAGTTATTTTTGTTGTTGCTTCCTTCTGCTTCCTCTTCATTGCTCAGTTAAAGTCTTGTAGTTGTAGAGCTGCCACTTTCTTCTGGAGTTACCTTTTTGTTTTTTATATTATTATATATATTTTTGCACTGGCATCTGCCCATTGTTTCAGTGGTTCACGATTGGGTGGTTCCTGGTCAGTTGTGGCAAATGGGCTTGTGTTTCTCCTGTCACCTCTGAGGAAGGGGTCTGCTTAATGTCTGACTCTGCTCTAAGCAGGGGTTTGAATTTCAAATCCTTAGTCTTTCTCTGCTGATGCAGTTGAGGTGTGATCAATGTGTGATGCCTCTCCTTTTAGGTGCAGTTGGAGGAGGTCCTCACAGCCAGACTCTATTCCTGTCTGCTAAGGGATGTGTTGAGACAGGCACCACAGACAGAACCTGGTGCTGGAACACGAACCCAAACCAGAACACAATTTTCTTTGGCAGGGATTCAGAGTCTGGTGCCTGCTGACCTCACCTCACCTCTGGGCAGAATCTAAGTCTTGCTTTCAGAGTCCTCAGTTCTTCTCTGTTAATGCAGTTGGAGGCAGGTTCACCGCACAAGTTCCCTCGTTTTAGTTGAAGCTGGGGGAACCCTCACAGCCAATGTCTATCTCTGTCTGCTACAGAGTGTGTGGAAAAACGCTCCACAGACAGAACCTGGTACCAGAACCAGAACCCGAACCGGAACACAATTTTCCCTGGCAGGATTCACCAACTTTATTTATGAATCAAACCAGGACCACATTGTTTTAAGAGCGATATAGATGTACAGCAGTGAGACATTACCCAATAGTGCATATTGGAAACAAGTGGCTTTATATTTCTTTGCTTGTAATTCTTTCACAAGTGGTCTTCCTTTATCTTTAGACATCTAAGCATTCATCATCCTTTAGTGTCTTGAAAATGATTTTACCAATTCTTCTGTAAAGACAAAAATGAGACGCTGCTTCAGCTTCATTAAATGAGTTTTCTTTACCATTTATTCAATTGTTATATTAGGGGATGAGCCATTACTTTTTCTCCTCAGGAGGGGTTTCCTTTTCAAACAGGACCTATATTAATTTTATTGACACCCATAGCATTTCTTCTCCTGTGGAAACAAAAGCAAAACTTCTTTTCCACTGAAGCCCATATCCCAGCTTCCATTCTGAGGTCAGGCCATCCTTGATGTAGATAGATTGTTTTATCTCATAAATCTTTTTCTATTACCCAATGTCTCTCTGCAGCTGATGTTCCTCTCTCATCAGCATTAAGAAAATTCAAGGTCAGTAAAGAATTATGCGTCTCTTCCTGGGCTACACCATTTCTCTTTTCTATTCATGAATCATCTCTTTTAAGGTGCAATGAGATCTTTCCACAACTGCTTGTTATGTAGGATTGTGCGATATCCCTGAAATATGCTTTATATTACAATATCAAAATATCTGCTTTATTTTCTGGAAAATATATGCTGGAGCATTGTTAGTCTTAATTTAAACTGGAATTCTCATTATAACCATGGCTTCCAAAAGGGAATTACAGCATCAGCTTTTTCAGAACTCAGGGCAGTTGCCCATTGCATTCTTGAGTATCAATGGTATGCTGTACATGTTTCATCTTTTCAAATTAAGAAAAATAAAACACATCCTTCTTCCAGAGCTCAGTTTCCTGTGTACCTTTAGGATTACATCTAGTGGGTAAAGATGATTGGTTATATAGGAGCAAGTAGAACAATTCTTTAGAATTTTCTTGTCCTGATATTATGATGGAAAAGCTCTTTTTTAATCCTTTGCAATTAATACGATATATCTTATAAAATTCTGTGGCCTCCAGTACATTTTTTATTAATTACCAGTCAATTTCATTATTACCTTTGGCCAGAGAAACTGGAAGATCCATGTGAGATCTGATATGTGTTATACCTACATACATATATATGAAGAATTCTATTTTTAATAGTGTCTAGTAGTTGTATAAACAATGAGGTTGATTCTGTATCATCAGAAATAAAACTAACAGTTTTGATATGTAAAATAATTCCTTCTGTATTCTAAGAGTCAGTTTCTATGATACAAGGTTTTGTAAATCAATTAATATCAGAAAAACAGCATAAAGTTCTTACTTCTGAGCAAAATTATAAGTGCTTTGAACCAGTTTCCTTAAATTTCCTGATTTAAAATAAGCTTTTTCTTATATGTTTCCATCAGTATAAAATGTAAGAGTTCCATGGTCTAAAGTTAGAGTTCAACAACATCAGGAATTACAGAAAGCCTGTAAGAACTTTTTTTAAGTCCACTAATGAGTGAATATATCTCCTCCTTCTCTTTCTGGATTTGTGATACTTTGCTCAGGAGGATATTCTCCAAATCCATCCATTTGACTGCAAATTTTAAGATATTATTTTTTCTTCCTGCTGAGTAGAGCTCCATTGTGTAGATGTGCCCAGTTTGTTAATCCATCCTTCAGTTTAGAGACATCTAGGTTGTTTCCAGATTCTTACTATTACAACTAATGCTACTATGAACATAGTTGAGCTAATTTTTTCAAGGTGTGAATGTACGTCTTCAGGGTATATGCGTAAAAGTGGTATTGTTGGATCCTTCAGGAGATTGATTCCCAGTTTTCTGAGAAACCATCATAATGCATTTCAGAATGGCTGAACAAGTTTAGACTCCCACCAACAATGGAGGAGTGTTCCCCTTGCTCTGCATTCTTTCCAGCATAGACTGTCATCTGTGTTTTTAATCTTGGACAATCTGACAGGTGTAAGGTGGTATCTCAAAGCTGTTTTCACTTGCATTTCTCTAATGGCTAAAGATGTTGAGCACTTTTTCATTTGCTTTTCAACCATTTGTAATTCTTCTGCTTAGAATTCCCTATTTAGTTCTGGACCCCATTTTTAATTGGTTTATTTAGGGTTTGGGGCTCTACTTTCTTGAGTTCTCTATATTTTAGAAATCAATCCACTGTCATTTGTAGGGTTGTTAATTTTTTTTTCATTTTGTAGGCTGCTGTTTTTTCAGAGACCAGGATGGGCACTACTTATTCATGTCATGAAAATCCACTAGGACAATATTTCAATCCTGACAGAAGGGCACCTACATATGTAAAAGAAACACTATTTATGTTTAAACCTCATATCAAATCTGATACACTCATTGTGGGAGACTTCAATACCTCACTTTCACCCTTGAACTGGTCAACCAGACAGAAACACAGAAATGAGGGATCTAGCCGAAGATATGTCCCAAGTCTACTTAACAGATATATACCAAATCCTCAACCCAAACAAGAGGGGATATACATATTGTCTCAGAAACCCATGAAACTTTCTCTAAAATTGACCACACAGTAGGTCATAAATCAAATATCAACAGGTACAAAAATGGGTATAGCTTCTTGTACCATATCATCATGGCCTAAAGTTAGAATTCAACATCAGATATCACAGAAAGCCTACCAACTCATAGAAACTAAACATCACTCAACTGGTTCACTTTTCTTAGTGGGTAAAATAACCAGAATGCAATTGGGTTATGGATCCACATAATGCATTTGTATGTCTTATTATTTCTTTTCTACCAAAGTTAATTCTATCTCAGCTTCATCAGAAAATTCTCTGGGACTATGTTCTTATTACCATCTAAGGATTTGAATAAATTAACTAGTTCATAGTTTTTTATACCAATAATGGGTCATATATCAGCAAAATCTCCTAGCAATCTCTCCTGAGTTGCTCCTTTTGGATCTAATTTTCTATAGGCCTATTCTATATCCTAAATAACTGATAGATTATCCTCTTTCTGTCCTTTCAGGGAAATATGAAGTCCTCAATCAGGCAAAATTTTCTTCATTTTTTCATTCTTTTTAATGTATCAATATTTAAGTTTGCCAACAAGATATCATCCATGTAATAGTAGATGATAGATTATGGGAATTGTTTGCGTATCACTTCAAGTGGCTATTTTACAAAATACTGGCAAAAGGTGGGACTATTTAACATTCCTTGTGGAAGTACTCTCCATTGGCACCTCTTTAGCAATTGTGAATTATTAAATATGCATACTGCAAAAGTGAATTTTTCTTTGTCCCTTTTTTGTAAAGTTATGGTTTTAAAAGAGTCCTTCAAATCAATAGCTATAATAAGCTGTTTCTTAGTAAAAGAGAAGGCAGGGGAATACCAGATTGTAAAGAGCCCATGGGTTGAATTACCTTATTAACTGCTCTTAAAATTGTCACCTTTCTCCACTTTCCAGATTTCATCTTGAAAACAAATACAGCAGATTTTTATAGACTGGTTGATTCCTCATTATGATAAACTTGTAACTGCTTCTTTACCAGCTGTTCTGGAGCCTGGAATTTCTACTTTGTCATGAGCTATTGGTGAACCCAAATAGGTTTTCTGTTAAACATTTTAAAGTTAATGTTGTGAGTGTCTTTACAGGTTCAGCACCTTGTGAGCCATGTTTTTGCACAATCTGAATGGCAGGTAGAGTTTTAAAATATCGTTTTCTGAAACATAATTGGGGGTCTGTTTGATATCTGAGCCTGGAAGGATTTTAATCTGGGTATTCCATTGTTGTAGAAGGTTACAACTCCATAGATTCACTGCTATTTTAGCCAGATATGGCTTCAACATTCCTTTCTGTCCTTCTGGTCCTATGCATTCAAGCCATCTTATACGGCGTTTCACCTCAGATATTGTTCTAAAACCTAGAAATTGAACATCCACCTCCTTTAGATGCCATCATAGATGCCACAATTGTGGGGTTATGATCAAAACAATTGTTTTCATATCACTAAGTCTTTGATATAAATATTATCTATCCATATTTTTAATTTTGGTCTCATTATTTATGAAAGTCTACTAGAATAATTGTTTTGCATTTTTTCTTGGAACTGTCAATTTCTCCCTTAAAGTTGTTTTACTATCCAATATTGTATGGTCCTCAATATTAGGAATTAAATTTCCTACACATCCTGCATAGGCTGTTCTTCCACTATGATTACATGTGACTGAAGCTTTCTATGCCTTGAGATCTGATTTTTGGGGATTTCCCTGATGAAGCCCCGAGAGGCATTTTCCAATGGTAAAGGGTTGCCTTATTTGTCTCTTATACATTTACACTCACAAGTCCAATGTGGGCCTTTGCCAAATCTTCTGCATAACCCAGAAGGTAGTAATCTTCTGTTAGAACATTCCTAAAAAAGGCATTGTTACCAGAAATACAATGAATGCAATTCCTTTTTTTATGGCCTGGTTTACCATAATTAAAGCAATTGATGCCTTGACTTTTTACCCTGACATTGGCAATGGCTTAGCATACCCAATTCTCTTTTTTGCAATGGAGAGTTTCAGCATTGATTACATAATGAATTCATCTCTCTATGGGTGCTTATCTAACCTTTAGTGGCATAAGCACTCTCTTCCATTCCAGAGTAGCAGGGGCAAATGCCAATGAAATTATTAATTGTTTCCTAATTTCTGTATCCGATATCCTCTGCAGAAAGTCAGTATAATGTTCTTTTAAGCCTTGTGTAACCTTGGTATGTGACTCAATTTTCTGTCCTGGGTCTACAATCTTTTCCCAAGTGCTCAATGAAGCAGTATGTCACAGCAACAATGTATGTTCATTGTAAGTAGAATGAAGCTGCACATCATCAAACAAGCCTTCACTAAAGATTTGCTGTTGAGAATACAGAAGTCTCTATTTATTTTATGAAGTTCTATGACCTTAACATCTTCTCTAAGCCAATTTCTAATTTGTAAATGTTGGGTATAGAACAATACAGCATCTGTTACCTGAATTTAATAATTAGGAGTTATTCTACTTTTAGTTGACCATGTATTTAGAATTTGTTTTACACAAATGTAGTGGATTCCATAAAGTAATGTGGCTTTCTTGATATCCTTTTTATCTCTCATATGGATTAGGCCATAACTGTACTCCATGAATTCTGAAGACTTCTCATATATGTTCCTCATCTGAATTGTAACTGGAAACAATACTGGTAGAAAGGGGGGGTATCCCTTTCATGTTTACTACCTTAGGCAGAACATCTTCATTACCATATTTCATAGGAGGTTGTTTTAAATTGTTCTTAGTAGATATTGTCTTAATATCCTTCTCCAATATTGCATCACAGTCCTCCCATTTCTGAAGTGTGGAGACCATTGTTTGCTCTAGAGTATGGGGTTTTGAATAGACAATCTTTCTAACGGCCTCATAGAATCAGTAATTTTTTTATTCTCATCATTAACATAATTAATAAGCTTCTTATTCTCAGCATTGATGTCAAATCTGCACTTCTCTTGTACTTTCTCAATATTCGTGTCCAAGGAGAAAGTTCTATCTGAATGTTTGTCATATCTAATTTCGAGAAAATTAACTTTGCCTGCCAATTTATCTGTTGTAGTTTCTATATTGCATACTTTAGACAACAATTGCATATTCCTAGATTAAATTATCCATCATGTTAATCATAGTCTCATATTTAGAACAGATATCAGGCTGGTTTTTTTTAAGTGCAAAGTATAGAATCAAGCCAAAAAGTAACAGGACTGAAGCCCTCAAAAATATACTCATGCAAGAAATTTTCAACCATAACAGTAAAAAAAAAAAAAAATTCTAAAGTCTTGAGAAGTCTAATTTTTGGCCATTGTAGGAAAAATAATGTTATTTATCCAGCAACCTTAAACCAGATTATCAAGTCCTGAAATGTGTAGTTGTATCATTTGTTATACAGTCTCTGCATAAAAGGAGAGTTCACAGCTTGTCTCAGCTCCTGGAGAGTAGTATGTGAAGCTGGGTCATCTCAGCTAGTCACCATGAAAATATCCTGAGCAGTTTGTAATTCAAATCTGATCTTTGGTTGGTGTTCCTCAGCCTTGTGCCTTTGTCATACTCCATGTGATATCATCATTGTGGGGACTCATCTTTCTTTTGGATATTTCCAGATCACAATTAGGCATTGCCATGGATAACTACAGAAAACTGATAAAATACTAAAACCTAACACAATATACAGGAAGCTAAATGCATACATTTTTATTCAGAATAGGATTAGTGACAATAGAACTGTCCCTTCTTTTTAGTCATTCTTCTGTCCCATATTAGGTGGTTCTTCTGATATGATACAGAGACTTGCCTTTTTCCTTTAACAAGTATGCTTGGGTTTAGAGAAGGAGAAAGCCACACTCCAACTCCAAAGCCAGTTCTAATTTATAATTTAACTGCAACTTCAATATATCATGTAATAAAAGACAGAGGCTAAGAAGAAAGATTTTACTACATAGTCTATTGCTACCAATAGATACAATATTCTTTTCCTTCTAATTTTTTCTTTACAGCCTCCCTTCTGTTGTACCTGTCTAGATTCCCAAGGTCTTTTAACTTCTTAAAGATGGGTATTTTTGGCTTTCTGTAAAGACAGAAACAAAAACCTCCCCCTACCCTTTGTCTTTTCTTACAACTTATAACAATTGTAGTATGGGTAGATGAGCAATCAAATCTTATTTTTCATGAAGTTTCTCTGGTTCAAATCAATCTTTATTAATTTTGATGGTAATCCTTGAAATAGATGGGCTGATTTAGGTCATCCATTTTTTCTATAGTCCAATGCCTTTCAGTAGCTGTTGTTCCTTTCTCATTAGCCTTGAGAAAATTCAAAGTTAATAAAGCACTATGTAGTTTATTTCTAGGTGCCTTTGTTACTCCTTTCTGTTTATTTAGTATCTGCTTTAGATTTCTTTTTTCTTCTTTTTTATTATTATGAATAAAGAAGTCACATTTTCTATCCTTGTATATCCTTACTTAAGGTTTCAATTTGATCTTCCTATGACTGCTTGCCCTGTAGGATTATATAGTATTCCTGTAATATGCTTTATATTATAATAAGGAAAAAATTGTTTCATTTTACTAGAGACATATGCTGGAGCATTGTTTGTCTTAATCTCTACGGGTATTCCCATGATGGCCATAACTTCTAGCAAATATGTTATTACAGAATCAGGCTTCTCTGAGCTCAAAGCAATTGCCGATTGAAATCCTGAAAATATATCTATTGTATGATGTACATATCTTAATTTTCCAAATTCTGTAAAATGAAATACATCCATATTTCATTTCTATGTATACCTTTATATTTGCTTCCTGTTGGTAATGGAGTTTGGATATAAATGGAACAGGTAGGACATCTTTTTACAATTTCTTTGGCTTGTTGACAAGTGATAGAGAAATCCTTTTTTAATCCCTTACTATGGACATGATTTTTTAATGAAACTCTGAGGCCTCTAGCACATTTCCTATTTATAATTTATCAATTTCATGATTACCTTGTGCTAAAGGACCTGGCAGATTGAATGTGTTATAAAAAAAGGGATGATCCCTATTCCTGATTATTTCTTGTAGCCAAGAAAAATGAACTTAATTCTGACACATCATTAATAAAATCAGTAGTTTCAATGTGTAAGATAACTCTGCATACTGAGATGAGTGACTATGTTAACAGCTTGGGTAAAACCCATTAATACCATCACAATAGTATATAATGCTGACCTTTAAATAGAATTATAAGGGCTTTGAGCCACTTTACTTATATTTTCTCATTTGCAACCTACCTTACCTGACTTATTTGCTTTGGTATAAAATGTGGGGGCTCCAGTAATCAGTTTATCTCATGCAACACAAGGAATTCAACAGTTGTTTTATAAATAGTGGATGCATCCCATTTGTCACAATCACATCTTTAACCCTTTTTAGTTCTCTCATGTCTACTGGAGCCAAATTAACTTCTCTAATATCTCTATCCTCTTTTAATCTTTTAATGATTATTGAATACATTAGTGTTAGCTGTCTGATAAACTTAGGCTGTTTTTCTGTAGCTTTAGAGGATATTGCAGAGGTCTATTATATATACTTTTTAATATACTTTTTAATGACTTTCTTTTTGGCATTCACATTAATTGATTTCTTTAATGATAAAACAGAAGTCAATCATCATATATTCATAATAAACAGTATGAGGGTAATCCCATGTACTTTATTAATTATTCCCTTTACTGGTTCCAATATCAAATCATCTAGAGAAAGATCACAGAAAGACAAAGCACCCTCCATTGCCTTAAACAAATTTCACCCCTTTTTAAAAAAATCTGTTGTACTTACTAATTTACTTGTCAGAGTTGACTCCAATGGTTGTGAAGTATGTCAGCTACCTAGTATGATTGCAGCCCAAGAAGGGGTTGAGAAAGAAAAAGAACCCTCAACCTACCAGGAGAAATAGGCCACTATCTAAAAAAACTTACACAGAAAAAAGTGAAATGGAAACATATGTGGCCAGGTCTGCTTCAAGCTGGAGGCTAACTCAACAGCCAAACTAGCCAACAATTACTCCTCCAGTCATTTATTATTCTGGCTGGTAAGCAGCTTATTTTTTTTGGGGGGGGGTAAATTCATGCCCCAAAGTTGAGGGCCAAATGTAGTAGCACAAATTTGGGTTGAATAAATGAGACTCAGAGCCAAATATCTGGAGAAGGCTGAAATATCAGAGAGAGGAAGCACCACAGTCAATTCTCATCCAGCTGTCTTGCAACTTCCTCAGCCTCATCCCTGGTCTCTTCTGCCTGGCGCTTCTGCCAGTCACTTTTGTCAGTCGCTTCTGTCTCTCTGGGTTTCTCCAAGCCCTTATATACCCTTTCTCATCAAGGTTAGGATTAAAATTATGTAGCCTTGAACTCACAGAAACAGAAGAAGTTCTGTCACTAGAGTTATGGGATAAAGGGTGTTGGTCACTACTCCCAGCTTTCCCTGTGCTGGGATTAAAGATGTGTGTGATTGACTTAGCTGTTTATCCTTGTATCCAAGGATCAAAGATTAGCTGAGCTGTCTACCTAGGATTTGACTGTGTGTTTTCTCCCCTAACATTCATGTTTTATTAAGTATGAAATATATATCCAAAAGAAGTTATACAGACACTAAATGAGCATGGCTGCCCAGCCAGACTACTAAACCCAGAAAAATTATTAATCACCAGAAATGGAGTAAGCAAAATTTTTCATGGCATAATCGTATTTAAACAATACCTATCCACAAATTCAATCCTACAGAAAGCACTAGAGGAAAAACTTCAGCCTAAAGATCCCAGATATACCCATGAAACCACAAACAATTGATCATCCCACAGAATAAAAGCACAAACAAAGGAAATAAACATAAAATACTATACCACAAAAATTACAGAAAATAACAATCAGTGGTCATTAATATCCTCTATTATCAATGGACTCAGTTAGATTTATAAAAAGGCACACCCTAACACTGATGGTACAAAAAAAGAAGCCATCTTTCTGATGCATACAAGAAACAAAGCTCAACCCCAAAAACAGACACAGGCTCACATTAAAGGGTTGGGAAAAAATTTTTCAATCAAATGACCCTAAGAAACAAGCTGGTGTTATCATCCCAATATCTAACAAAGTAGACTTCAAACTAAAATAAATCAAAAGTGACCAGAATAGACATTACTTATTCATCTCAGAAAAAAATCAATCAAGATGGCATTTAAACCCTAAATATTTATGCCCCTATTATAAGGTCACAATCATATGTAAAGGAAACACTATTAAACCTTAGCCCCATGTCAAATGTCACACAATAATATTGAAAGACTTCAATACCCCACTTTTACCTATGGATAGGTCAACCAGACAGAGACTCTGCAGAAAAATAAGATGTCTAAAAGAGATTATGATGCAAATGGACTTAATAGATATTTACAGAAGCTTCCACCCAAAAACAAAGGAACACACATATTTTGCAACACCAATGGAACTTTCTCTAAAATTGACCACATGATTCTCCATAAAGCAAATATCAACAGATACACAAAATGGTAATAACTTCTTGTATCATATCAAACCACAATGTTCTAAAGTTAAAGTTCAAAAACATCAAAAAGCAAAGAAAGTTTACCATCACATGGAAACTAAACATCACTCAACTGAACAATCTCTGGATCAAGGAAGAATTAAGAAAAAAACAAAGACTTACTAGAATTTAATGAAAATGAATCCATGACATGCCCAAATTTATGGACACAATGTAGGCAGTCTTAATAGAAAAATTCATACCAGAAAATTCTTACATGAAAAGACTAGAAAAACCCCCAGAAGAGAACTAACAGCAGAGCTGAAAGCCCTAAAACAATTATAAGCAAAGTCACCTAGAAAAAGTAGATGGCAGGAAATAATCAGACTTAGAGCTGAAATCAATACAATTGATACAAAAAGAACATTGCAAAGAATCAATGAATCAAAGAGTTGGTTCTTTGAGAAAGTCAACAAGATAGATAAATCCTTGTCCAAACTAACTAAAAAGCAGAGAGACAGTATCCAAATCAACAAAATCAAATTGAAAAGGGGGGGGGCATAACAAAAGACCTCCAGGAAATCCATATAATTAACAGGTCATACTCTGAAAATCTATACTCCACAAAAATGGAAAAAATAGAAGAAATGGTAAGTTTTCTGGATTGATACTATTTACCAACATTGAATCAAGGTCAGACCTAAACAGACCTATAACACGAAAGGAAATGAAAGCTGTCATTAAAAGTCTCCCAAATAAAAAAAATTTAAAAAAAAAAACAGCTCTATATGGTTTCAGTGAAGAATTCTACCAGATATTCAAAGAACTAATCTCAATACTCCTAAAACTGTTACATACAGCAGAAAGTAAAGGAATGTTGACAAACATTTTTATAAAGCCACGATAACCCTGATACTCAAGCCACTCAATGACACAATAAAGAAAGAGAATTACAGACTAATTTCCCACATGACTATTGATGCAAAAATTCTCAGCAATAAACAAATTGAAGGAAAAGAAACACATGAACTTTTTTTTTTTGATGCTGAAAAATGCTTTGACAAAATCAAGCCCTTCTTTAAGATAAAAGTCCTGGAGAGATCAGGAATGCCAGGAAAATATCTAAATATAATAAAGGCATATTACAAGAAGCTGACAACCAACATCAAACTAATTGGAGAAATACTCAAAGCAATCTCACTAAAATCAGGAACTAGAAAAGGCTGTCTCCTCTTCCCTTATCTATTTAATAAAGTACTTGAAGTTTTAGCTGAAGTAATAGGAGAAAAAAAGGAGATTAAGGGGACAGAAATTGGAAATGAGCTAAAATTATCCCTATTTGCACATGATATGATTATATACATAAGAGACACACAAAATTCTACCAGGAAACTTCTAGAGCTGATAAACCCCTTCAGTAATGCAGCAGGATAAAAGATTAACTCAAAGCAATCAGTAGCCCTCCTATACACTAAAGATAAAAGGGCTGATACACAAATAAGGGAAACACACTCTTCATAATAGCTGCAAATAGCATTAAATACCTTGGAGTAACTATAACCAAAGAAGAAACAGATCTATTTGCAAAAACTTTAATTCACTGAAGAAAGAAATTGAAGAGGATATCAGAAAATTGAAAGATTTCCCATGCTCCTGGATCAACATAGTTAAAATGACAATCTTACGCAAAGCTATCTATACATTCAATGCAATTACCATGTAAATCCAAACACAATTTTTTACATAACCTGAAAGAACAATACTCAATTTCATTTGGAATACCAGGAGATCCAAGATTTCAAAAAAAGTCCTGCTCAACAAAAGAACCTCAGGAGATATCACCATTCCCTATTTCAAGCTATACTATAGAACTACAGTTTTAAAAACAGCAGGGTAATAACATGAAAACAGACTTGTGGATCAATGGATTAAATTGAGGACACCTACATTAATCCACACACTTATGAACACCTAATCTTTGACAAAGAGGCCAAAAAAAGATAGGATCTACAACAAATGGTGTTGGCATAATTGGATGATAGTGTGTAGAAAAATGTAAATATATCCAAGCCTATCATCCTCCACAAAACTCAAATCCATGTGGATCAAAGACCTCAACATAAACCCAGCCACACTGAACTTGAAAGAAAAGAAAGTGGGAAATACCCTCCAATGCACTGGGACAGGTGAACAGTTCCTAAATATAACATCAGTAGCACAGACACTAAGAACAACAATCAATAAGTGGGACCTCTTGAAACTGAGAATCTTCTGTAAGCACAAAGACACAGTCAACAAGACAAAAGAACAACCTACAGAATGGAAAAAGATTTTACCCAACCCTACAAGTGACAGATCACTGATTTCTAAAATACATAGAGAACTCAAGAAACTAGAGCCCAAAGCCCTAAATGACTAAATTAAAAAATGGAGTTCATAACTGAAAAGGGAATTGTCAGCAGAAGAATTACAAATGGCTGAAACGCACTTTAAAAAGTGCTCAACATCTAAAGCCATCAGAGAAATGCAAATCAAAACAACTTTGACATAGCACCTTATACCTGTCAGAATGGCTAAAATAAAATACAGATGGCAGTCTATGCTGGAGAGGTTGCAGAGGAAGGGGAACACTTCTCCATTGGTGGTGGGAGTATAAGCTTGTTCAGCCACTCTGGAATGCAGGATGGCGGTTTCTCAGAAAACTAGAAATCAGTCTCCCCAAGGATCCAGCAATACCACTATTGGGCACTTAAGATACACATTCACATCCCCAAAACATTAATTAGCTCAACTATGTTCATAGCAGCATTATTTGTAATAGTAAGATCCTGGAAACAACCTAGATGCCCCTCAACTGAATAATGGATCAACAAACTGTGATACATCTACACAATGTAGTTCTACTCATTAGTAAAAAAAAAAAAATTTCCTAATTTCACAAGCAAATGGAAGGATTTGGAGAATATCCTTCTTAGTGAGGCATCACAAACCCAGAAAGATAAGCACAGGATATATTCACTCATTAGTGTACTTTAAACAAAAAGTAAAGAACACCCAAGGTGTAAATCACAACCACTGAACAGCTTGGTATCTGAAGCACCTTTGACTGGCACCTTGGAGCCCAGTTCCTCCAGAGGAACACCTAACTCAGTCTTGATATTAGGATGAGGAAATTGGACTTGCCTTAAGTGGATGCTGAACTGATACACCTTGGGACCTTCTGCTCTTTCTGGGGAGGAGATGCGAGGATGGGGAAAAGAGAGAGTGCCTGGGAGGAGTTGGGAGTGGGAAGGGAGTTTCACCATGGATAAAAAATGAGACTTTATTTTATAAAAATAAAATGCCTAAGACCCCACCAATTCCTCATTATTATATTGCTATTGAACAGACGATACTCTCTGGAATATTGATTTGCCTGCAAATAGTGAATTAAAAACTGTACAACAAAGTTTCAGTCTTTATGAGCTACACCTATATATTCTAGGGTGACGAAGCTGCTAATGAATCATCTACACTCTGAAAAAAAAAAAAAGAAAAACTCTTACCTCTACTCCTGAAGTAAACCCAATAAACTCATTGGCACTACAAGGAATATAAGGAATATCATGGTATTTGTTTTATAGATTGATACTTTCTGATTATGCATGAGTAGACACTTGTTCATACAATGCCAATGCCTCATATTATATAATAACATAGATTTTAAAATCTCAAATTATTAAATGATCAAAAGTGAAAAATCAAGTATATTTCTTGAATCTTGTCTCCTGAAACAATTTAGTATGATGATTACTTACCCTAGCATTCACAATATATTAGGTGATTGTAATTTACCCAGGAGTTGTTTAAAATATGAACAATGGTCTATCTAAGTAATATGAAAATAGCATGCCATTTTAAGAGGTGTAACACTCAAACATTTTTTAGATTTTAGCATACAGGAAATTGCTGTGGATATTACTGATTTCATCTCTCTCTCTCTCTGTGGTAGCCCACAAGTATTCCAGCTTGTGGCTTGTTTTCATTTTGACCCCAAGTCAAAAAAATTCCATCTTGCTTTTCTCCTACAAAGCTACATAATAAGATGCTTTGGCAAAAGGTATGGTTACCAAATGTCTTATGCCTAAGAAGTGAAGAAGTGTTTACACCTATCTGTACTTGCCCCTCCCCTTTGCTTGGTTACAAACTCAGGCAGATGGGTATTCATTCAGTGCCCTCCTGACTCTTAAGTTTTCTGTCTCCTCTAATTCTGTTCCTGAAATTTTCAATCCAACTCCCCTTTCTGGGACTTTACTAAGCATCCCCAAAACCAACATATCTCATCTACTCTGTGTCTCTTTCTCTTGCTCTCTGTGAGTTTGTGTCTCTGTGTGTGTCAAGTTCTTTTATTTATTTGTTTCTATTCAATGCAATTTCATAAGACTTCATTTTAAATTCCTTAGCTGCTTCTTTTTTTTTTTTTTTTTTTTGATGTTCACCAAAGAAACTTAAGTAATTTGTCCCCATGTTTGGGCTGGGGAATTTAGTAAGCAGATTGATTATGAGCCTGCCTAAAAATGTACTTATTGCATACAAATAACCATAGAAAGCAAGTACATGAGGGGAATTAATTTAAATAAAAATTTTAATGCCTGAAGTCTCAACAAAAAAAGAATAATAATTATAGTTAATTATTATTAATTGTGGTATCATCTTTCAGCTAACTTTAAATTCTCAGTCACTTTCAGGAATAAAATATACTAACATGGTGGTTTGAAATTACACTGCTAGGGGAGTTTGAAGATGATCAATAATAATAATAATAATATTGCTGTTCAAAATCCAGTATGACAGGCCCATAGAATCTAGGAAATGGACTCACATGAGTTCCCAAGGCATGTACATAATACATAAATGCACTTCCTTATGACCCAACCTGGAGTACTGAGGGCCTAGGAACAGACACTGTCAAAGTCCTGATTCTGCCAAGCCAATGAAGGATGGCCACTCAATGTAACCTGTTTGTGCATAGCCAATGAGGGACAGCTGAGGTCCTGGGAGGAGAGGAGCAGTTACCTGTCTGAAGGGCTGGGCTCTGCTGCTCTGCTCTGTCTTGAAAGGAGCATTTTCCAACTAGATGTTTCGTAGTTGGCTGATATCCAAAAGAAGTGTGTTTCTACCTGCAGAGAAACCATGGAGGAGGAGTGCATGGTGTCGGGGGTGGGGAGGGGCAAGGTGGGGGGTGGAACTAGGAGAAGAGAGAGAGAAAAAAGTTTGCTTAAGTATAAACACAAAAAAATAATAAAATATCTACAAAATAAAGAAGAAAAAAAAGAAAAGGAAAAGTGAGTTTTTCAAACACTGTGGTATGGAGTAGTTTCAACATCTACATTGTGTATAAAAGTAATTCATAAGAAAGGTAATTTTATAATCCTTATTTGCATATTATTTTATAGTAACCAAGGACTCAATTGAAAATAGAATCATGTGCAAAATAAGGGAGCATATTAACTTTACTTTCTAGTCCTTTTTTCTATCTTATTTAAAATATAATTCAAAAGAATCCCATTTTTAATTATATGTTATTTCCTCTCATTATCTAAGTAAAATAAAGTTATACAAATGGTTATTTCAAATTATTCATAATATATTTTAATTGTGGAAAATTGACTTGAAATGCTATTTGCATCATAAACACAGGAATTTTTTGTCTGCTGTGATTATTCTTAACACATTCTCTTTACTAGCTTTCACATGGCTCTTACTGTATTGTAAAATATGTCTTCAGCAGTTGTTGTTTGCCAAGTATTGTACTAGACTATAGGGTAATCTATCCATTCTTTTTAGGTGAGAAAATCACAATTTTCTAAAATACTTATGTTTAGTTCTACAACTATTATCAGTGATAAAAAGATGGGTGTTGTGTTTATTTAATCTAAATTTACCATACCTATTCAGATGTGTATAAACTATTGAGACTTCATCTAGTCCATAGTGTAATTTTAGGCATCATGAACCCATGACACTGTACATAAAACCTGGATACTATTTAGAAAAATCTTCTTTGAGTTCTAACATATGAGCTTTTTTCACCAACCAGTTTAGTAATTTAAATCATCTGATCTCTACTCTAGTAGTCTGATTTTAGCAGAACATATTGTATATAATCTTTTTTCTCTTATTATTATTTTAGTTTTTATTTCTGTTTACTTGGGCAGGTCTGTGTTTGGCCAGTCTATACCCCCAAGCAAATAATATGAGCTGTCCAGCCAATTACTAGCACTTCTGTGGATGCACACATTCACAACCCCTTTCAGTTATATTATGCACTCTTTCCTGGCCTATTAAACTCAGAACACTTTCAGGAAATTTTATAGAATCATAATGAGATGTAAAGATTTCATCACCTCTGCATTACACATTCCTATGAGAAAAGATTTGAGTATAGCAGAGTCATACTGGGTCTCACATTTTTCAAGAGTCAGTTTTAATTATGTAAATCTATAGCACTGTGAAGTTGCAGACATGGCTCAGCACATAAGGGAACTTTATTGTCTTCCAAAGGATCGAATTCAGTTGTTAGCACATACAGGGAGACTTTGAAGTGTTCATGACTTCAGTTCCAGAGGATCAAACATCCTTTTCTAGTCTAAATGGAACCAGGATTGCAACCAGTGTTCTTATAAAATTGAGGGCAAAACATTTTAAAATAAAAAATAAAAATAAATAAATATTCTTTAAAGCCTATTGAACTAATAACACCTCATGATCTATAAAGGTTATATTCTAACCTAAGAGAAATACCTTTATTTGTAAATAACACTCAAAATGTATTTCTAGCCCTATAAGGTATTCATTGTGTGAGTTAAGAATTTAGTTGTGCACACTATAGATTTTGTTGTTATTTCATTTATTATATGGCATAAAACTGAAACATTTATAATTTACTGAAATCAAGTCCAAAGGAAAGGAAGCCTACCAACTACATTTCAAAACAACATAAACATTCCTGTACTGCTGCTTTTTGTGACACATTATAAATAACCATATTATAAGTCTAATTCCATTTTCCAGAAAGTATACTCAAAAAGTTGTTAACAAATATTAATCACAATGAATTATTTAACTTTGCCCCAAACTTATAGTGATACATGCTTAGGATTAAAGATCGACTGATTACTGAGCATTTTTTCTTTTTACCTCTAACTTCTATTTACCTGCTCATTTTCAAGGTAAGTAGACTCCATTAATTCCTTTGTCTTGTGACTGAATACAGATATTTGCAATAACAGCACATCACAAAGGCTAGATTAAACATTTTCACAGCAGCTTTTATTAACCAAATTCAGGTTATTGACTACCAATTGTACCAAAGTAGTCCAAGGAAAAGATATAAAGATGAAAATTTGTCATATTGAATACATAAAATTTATGGTAGTATATATCAGGTAGAAAGTGAGACAGTGACAATATATTTGATACCTCTGCAAAATATTTTTAAAGCAGGCTTAAATGCATTCCTGAAAAGATTATCATATATCAAACTTCTCAATTTGATTTCTAATCTGTTACTATTTTAAAAGCTGTATATTTCTCTGTCAAAAACTGATGGTAAATATGTCTCACCCTTGCACATGTCAGTTCTGTCTGAAATTAGGGAATAATTAATTTGCAATCTGAAGTCTAATAAAACTGAATACTTTATATCTCAAAATAAAATTTAACATACTATCAATGGTTTTACTTCACATTTATTATGAAAGTAAGAAAATGGAATTTTAGCATTTTACTTTAATAATATTCTGAATTATTTTTAATAATGTCATGAATAAAAATTGATAACTCATTTTTCAAATTATAATGCAATTGCATAATGCTTTTTGCACTTTATTGTCTTGTAAAAGTTAAGTCAGCGCCATCTTTGAAACTCTAATGAAAATGTTTCTCCTCTAATACTTTCTTCTGAAAATAGAATGAGTACAAATAAACATAGCCATTCAGTACCTTCTTATACCTAATTTCAGAATTTTAGATATATGGTACAGGTAACATAGTTGATAATTTCTTCCAATTTAATGTCAGCTTTTTAGTCTCCAGATTTCTTTTTATTTGTTCAACATATAACACAATTAAATACTCTGTATCGCTGTCAATAAAGCATATTGAAAATGGAAAATACAACTCAAACTCACAAAATAATAATAAAAGTAAAATTTACAAAAGTATTGTTCATATATTTATGAAGAATCAGTTTTAATATAGATAATAACATTAAAAAATTATTTCTCTTTCTATCCAGATGTCTTGCAAGTATCTCCTCATAGTAACATGTCTTTGGTTACATAACACATATTCTCAAGTGGCAATTTATATCTAGAGAAAAAGTGAAAATTTGTTTGACAAAAATCATAGAAACCTTTGAGCATCAATGGCTTTGATTACATGAAAGATTGAAATAAATTGAAATAAATTTCTAATCTCCAAAGCCATATCCATGGGTTCTCCTTAATACTGTTAGGATTAGAAGTCAATCTAAGTCAGAGGGACAGTACAGCAAGGGAAGGACCATTTTAACAAGCCTATTTTGTATTTAATATAGTGACTAAATGTTTATGGTAGGAACAAATACAATCTCTAACCAAAAAGACCTTTGTTGATATACTGAAAGATCCATAAGGAATAAATAATGTACAGTATAACTTAAGTTCCATGCAATTTAATTTTTATATCATTATGCAATTTTTAAAACTAAAAATATGTGATTCTCCATATTACTTAATTTTTTTAGTGGTATAATAAAATACTTGACAAAAGCAATTTAATTGGTTTGATAGCATAGCAACAGTGTCAAGGAAGACAATGTGAATCAAGGATGAGAGGATATATATATAAAAAATACAAATTGACTGAAAACTAAATTACAAATCAGCACTTGGCACATTAGCCTCATATAATATAAATTATTTTGGATTACCTTTAGTCTAGCAAGTGAAAGACTTGTATAGCATAATAACTTTGAAAAATTAAAGAAGATATAACATTGAATATGTTCAATGCTCTTGAGTAAGTATGGTTAACATAGTACAAATGGACATCCTTCCCAAAAGAATCTACAGATGCAATGCAATCATCAGCAAAATTTAACACAAATTTTTACAGACTATGAATTAACAGAAAATTTATACAGAAAAAAAAACAAAATAACAGAATAGCTAAAACAATACTGAGCAATAAAATAACTGTTGGAGGTCTCACTATCAACCCTTAAGTAAATTATGACTAAACTACAATCTATCCACAGAAAGACTAGATAAAGAGAAAGGATCTAGGTGGATGCATAAATATCCCTGGGAGTAAGAATTAGAAGAGATTTTATATGGGCTTGGGATAGATGGATACAAGAGCTAGGAGGTCAGGAAGGTGGTGATAAAATGAGGAGAGTTTTGGAGTTCAGGGTGATATAGCTGGAATTGGAGGAACATTTGGAGTGGTAGTGTGGAACTATAGAGTGGTGTTAATTTCCTGGAATCTATAAGGGTGACCAGTGTGGAACTATAGAGTGGTGTTAATTTCCTGGAATCTATAAGGGTGACCCAAATGAGGACTCCTAGTAACAGATGATATAAAGTCTCAACTGGACTTCTCCTATTGCCAGTCAATGCTTCCAGTGGGGGGAATGATTTGCATTCAGCTAAACTGTTGATCAAACAGATCTCATGGAAATTTCCAAACAAATCAGGCTAATGCTAAGGCAATAGATTGCTCTTTGCAAACTGATGGCAGGGATCCTTTGCCAAGGACAACATCTTCACAACTTATTGAATATTAAAATATCAAGATAGTGCATACTTGGTGCCTTTGCTTCTACATTCTAGTTTCTTATGTGGAAAGATACCAAAAAGAAATGTATATACCAACCCAATGACACAATCTTTTGGCCTATAATCTGTGCTTCTTAAAAATATGCTACAGCAATGGTGGCAAAGAATGAGAGTAGTGAGGTGATTAGGTAACCAAGAATGAAAAAGTAGATATCCCAGAGACTTATGGTAAAACAAAACCTAATGATATTATGCTATGCCAATACATGAGTCCCTTATCCTTTATCACCTGAGAGGCTTCTTTCAGCAGCAGATGGGAATAGAGGCAGAGACCTACAGGCTGATATTATGTAAATAAAGAGTCTAAGTTGGAGGTCTTTATCAAATCTTTTCCTTCAGAGCTCAAGGAATCCTGCTGAAATGGGGCAGGCAGAAAGACTCTGAGTCAGGGAGGATGGGGGAAAGCAGAAGAAGCAGGCCCCCTGAATCAACTAAACAAGGTCCATATGGGCCCACAGAGACTGAAGAACCTACATGCATCTATATCAGGTTCTCTCTCTCTCATTATAGCTACTAGCTTGGTAATTTTATAGAACTCCTGACTGTGGGAACAAATAGTTCTCTGAATCTTGTGCTTGTTCTTGAGACATTTTTTTCTCCTATTGAGTTTTCATGTATAACATTGATATGATAGTTTTTGATTCAACCTATTATATTTTATTTTGTCATATTTGGTTGCTATTTCTCAGAAGACTGTTCACTTCTAAAGAGAGACAAAAAAGGAAAGGATATAAAAGGGATAAGATGTGGGGAAGTACTGAGAGGTATGTGGAGACTGGAAAGTATAATCAGGATATGCTATATGAAAAAATCTATTATCAATAAAAGAAAAGACAATTTATACACTAAACAGATATAGAAATGATTTAAAAGATAGATTATTGAATCTACTTTAATCCAAAAAATAGCTATTAATCTCAAAATATTTTACATTGATATAGATTTTGGTTTATTGATACAAATTTAAGGACAAATTTGTTATACCTTATGTGTATGTTTACTCTTGTTTAAGATAGTATGTTTATGCAATTTCTTTAAAATTGTAATGTATAATTAAGAAATGCAGATGTATAGTCATCTGTGATAGTCATGTTAGTTAGGTTTTTGTAGCTGTACAAAGATATATTTCAACTAGATAGGCAGTCTTCAAACACATACAGAATATGGAATTTAAAATATTCTACGAACTTAAACTTTTCAGGACAATGAGATAGGTCTGCTCCTGACAGCACCAATCTACTTCAAAAGAGTAAGGCACACTGAAGAAACCCCATATGGAATTTATTATCTTTGTGGCAAAAGTTAGCCAATGGACAATAAAACTAACTGTTCTTGTATTATCTGCTTGACGGCATTCTGTATAAACTGGACATGCAGGACAATAGTAAAGTGACCTCTGAACTTCGGCAGAAAAAGCTGAGATGGCCCTTCAGGTTCCTGTTTTGCAAAAAAAAAAAAAAAGAAAGAAAGAAAAAAGAAAAACAAAAAACAAAAAACTGCCAGACATCCTTCAGGACACAATGAAAAGCAACTGACAAACTATGCAAGAAAGGTCAGAGCAGTCCTTCAAGTTTCTTGCTTTACTGAAAGGTATACCAGAGGCTCTGGACCTGTAGGCTGAAGATGGATGCCCCCCCATTACAAAGGAACTTTGGGTGACTGTCCAGGAAGCCAGATGCCATCTCTGTCATTTCTAGATTTTGAAAGTGGCTTGCACTTTCTGTTTACTCAAGTAATAATATAACCTTCTGGAATCTTTGAAGTAGTTGAAGATTAGATAGTTATAAGTATAGTTTTTCTTATTTTAAAAGGTATATTAGATAGAAAAATTTAGACTCACAAAGGTAAAGTAGATGATAGAATACTTTCTTTAATTTTGATAAATACAAATAGACTAGATATTGTAACTCTAATTCATATTTGATAGCTGTTTTGATATATGTAATTTTGCTATGTTGAACATTTTTTGATTAGACAAAAAAGGGGGGAGTGATGTGGGATGTCTTTCTGTATGTATTCATATCATTCATTAGTAAAGTAACTGTCTTGGCCTATAGCAGTCATCTTAGAATTAGGCAGGGAAATCAGAACACAGAAAGGAGAAGGAGAGCAGAGTCAGAAGGAGACAGCATCCTGCCACCTAAGAATCAACATGCAAAAGTAATATGGGTAAGCCACAGGCCATGTGTCAAGTCAAATTAATAGAAATGGGTTGAATTAAGATGCAAGAGCTAGCTAGCAATGTGTCTGAGCCATAGACCAAACACTGTGAAATTAATATAAGTATCTGAGTCATTTGTGGGGACCTAAGGAGTGACAGGTCCAGATCCCAGGAGTAGGCCAGGCCAGAAACCTATTACACGAAGCTATTGTATACTAGTAAATATTGATACTTTTATTATAAATCTTAGAGTTTATATCTTGTTAATTTTTTCTGAGTCAATATTTTTAATTAGTCAAATTAGACTAAAACTTTCAAGTAATAATGCATACAATTTAGTCATCATTGATATTTTCATTCTAAATTTTATTTAAAGACCAATTAAAGGACAAGTGAGGTTAATACAACATAAAAAATACTTGAATTATTTTAGAGAAAATTTAAAGGAATCAAATGTTGTTTCAAAATAAAAATTTTAATGAATTCCTATAAAATTTGTTGTAGCCAGAAGACTTTTCTGGGCCTACAGTATAGTCCTATAGCCACTTAGTCCTGAATAATCAGATAAATGTTTATATTAATTACAAAACTCAAGCTCATTACCAACTATCTCTTACAATTTAACTCAACCCATGGCTTGCCTGTACTTTTACATATTGCTTCTTGGATGGCTGGGTCAGGTCTCCTTGACTCTGCCTTCCTTATCCTTTTATCTATTTGGATTTTACACCTGCCTCCAAGATGCTTTGCTATAGGCCAAACCAACCTTTTTATTAACAAATGGCAATAAAACACATTCATAAAATACAAAAGACATCCCACACAAGGATGAAAACTGAAAATTGCAATAATGAATACTATTTTTATGTGAAATAATGTAGAGTAATATTTTATTCTCTTGTAGTATGAAGAGGGTGTATGCATATGACTATGTCCTTGAACATGGTTCCAGGTTGGTAAAACTTATCATATGATAGTTCCTCGTGGTCTCTGTCTCAGACTTTCCTATACCTAAAACATCTGTGGCAACACAGGTGGCAGGAATGGACTCTTCTTCCAGAATCACCAAGTTCTATTTTAAACAGCATTACCTGTAGCTGGATATATATGCCTTGTAACCTGGAAGAATAAAATTGAATCCTACAGAAAATGACATAAAGATCACAGTAGTAGTGAGCAGCACATGGAATGTGTGCATTTGTCCTTCCACAGTGATTTTGTGACTTTGGTCACCTCTAAGCTCAGGGTATAGAATAGATTGGAGTACCGGTATTCATGGGCATCAGATAGGATCATTCATTTTGATATTTGCTAGAAACATGTAGAAGTTGACAATACATGAATACAACCTATGTCTGTAGACAAGACTTCTAAAGCTACCACAGTCTCAGAGCAATTTCATGAGGACAGGAGGCATCATAAATTACTTCCATTCACATTAACTAACATGCCAAATGTGTATATAAAATAAATAAAGAAGTAACCATCATCTAATATTAAAATTGTGGCAATACACTAAAAAAAGGACAATAGGAAATCGGAACTTAGGATTTCAATGAATTGAATATAGCCTCAGAATAGTATAAGGAGCCCAAATAGAATTTCTGGAAACATAAGAATTAATAAAGCCACAATAAGGATATTTAATAAGCTCTCTCCATTTGAGTGGCAAGTTGGCATTATATCTAATAATCATCATATTCTTTAAGAAAATCATAAACTCCTTTAATGGTAAATATAAAGTTCCAGAGATAGAACACACAGGAAATCTTAGGTGTCAAACTGGAAATAGCTTTTTCAAGGAAACTCATCTAATATCAGGAGAGTCAAGAGAGGGGTTTCAATACTTCAACAGTCAAGTTCAAAAAAATAAAAAAAAAAGGAAAAAGGAGAGAATTAAAAATATTTATCAAACATCTGTGAATAAAAGCATGTGACATAAAAAATACAATGAAAATCTACCTAGAAGAAAGAAACACACAGCAAATGAAAAGTAAATTCAAGAATCATCTATATGTAAACAGACAGCTGAGGTTTGGAAAGGTGGCTCAAACGATTTAAGTGATTTCTGCTCTTCCAGAGTGATGGATTTACTTCCCACTGTGCACATCAGGTAGTTCACAACCTTCTATAACACCAACCCAAGGATTATGATGCGAATGCTGGGATGCTCACACCCACACCACTCATCTGGAAACTCCTGTCTACTCCTCTGTATATTTTTCAATCTCTCTCTCTCTGTATCTCTCACTCACACATATATTTTAAAAAGAAAAAATACAGTTGAGAAAGAAAAGAATGATGAAAATAGCATACAAAAACATTTTAAATTTTAAGTGCTTTCAGTGTGGAACGCAGTCTGCCCAGAACACAGCTGGCATAATAGCAGTATGGGAACAGCAGAGTCCCTAGGTAAACAGCTGAGAGGTCAGAGGTCAGACAATGACTTCTCCCACCTGAACCCAGGCCCTGAGACTACCACTTGGCTTCAGCACAGGACACAGTCCTCCCAAAACACAGCTGGCATAATATCATCAGAGGAACAGTCGAGTTCATAGTCACACAGCTGAGAGGTCAGAGGTCAAGAGATGATGACTGGCATCATAGCTCTGTAAACTCATGAGAGCAGCTGACCCTCTGAACACATAACTGATGAAGAGCTCTCAGACCAATGACCCACTAAGAGCCAACCAAGAATTAACCAAGAGTGAATTGAGAAAACAATGGGCAGGTGCCAGTAAAGAATAGATACAACAATACAAAGATCATTAAGACACTACCAGAAGAAGCAAGTGGTTCTATAATTTCAAGACCTGTACATAACAATGAAGAGGGAACAGAAGTAAACAACCTTAAAAACAGCTTTATGAAACTTATAGGAGCCTCAAAAGAGGATATAAAAGACTCCTTTAAAAAAAGAGATAAAACTACAAAAAAAAAAATTGAAGAGATGAACAAAGCCCTGAAAGAAAATAAACAAAACCAAGAAAAAGAAAACAGATGAAAAAAATTACCAAGAATTGAAAATTAAATAGAAGCAATAAAGAAGATACAAACCAAGACAAAACTAGAAATAGCAAATCTGAATAAAAAAATCCCAGAACCACAGATTCAAGCATAACCAACAGAATTCAAGAAATGGAAGAGAGAATCTCTGGGGTGGAAGACTCAGTAGTAATAATAGATACATCAATTAAAGAAAACACTTAAACCAAAAAAGTCATAACACAAAAGGTCCTGGAAATTTGGGACACCATCAAAAGGTCAAATAAGAGAATAACTGAAATGGAAGAATGCCAGCTCAAAGGTACAGAAAATATATTGGTCATAAATACCTCTTAATATCAATGGATTCAATTCACGTATGAAAAGACACACTATAGCACTATGAATAAAAAAAACAGAAACCATCCTTCTGCTGCATAAAAAAATATATACTTCAACATTAAAGACAGACACAGGCTCAGAGAAAAGGGTTGGGAAAAGACTTTCCATTCAAATATCCCTAAGAAACAAGCTGGTATAGCAATTCTAATATCCAACAAAATAGACTTTAGATTAAAATCAATAAAAAGAGGCCAGGAAGGTCACTACTTGTTCATCTCAGGAAAAATCCACCAAGACAAAATTTCTATCCTGAATATCTGTGCCCTTAACACATGGGCACCTACACATGTAAAAGAAATACTACTAACACTTAAAATATATATTAAACCTGACACACTAATAGTGGGAGACATCAATACCTCACTTTCACCCTTAGGATAGGTCAACCAGACAGAAACTCAACAGAGAAATAAGGGATTTAGCATACATTATGACCCAAATGGACTTAGTATATACCTACCAAAAGCTCTACCCAAACAAAAAAGAATATAAATATTTCTCAGAACCCCATGGAACTTTCTCTAAAATTGACCACATACTAGGTCATAAAGCAAATATCAACAGGTACCAAAAAAATGGTTATTACTTCTTGTACCATATCAGATCACCATGATCTAAAGTTAGAGTTCAACAACATCAAGAATAACAAAAAGCCTACCAACTCATAAAAACTAAACATCACTCAACCGTACCATCTCTGGGTCAAGGAAGAAGTTAAGAAAAAAAACCAAAGACCTCCTAAAATTTAATGAAAATGAATCCTTGACATACTCAAACTTATGGGATACAATGAAAGCAGTCTTAACAGGAAGATTCATAGCACTTCATGCCTATGTGAAAGGACAGAAAAATCCCACACAAGAGATCTATCAACACAGCTGAAAGCCCTAGAACAATTAGAAACAAACTACCTAGAAGGAATAGACAGTAGGAAATAATCAGACTTAGAGCTGGAATTAACACAATTTAAACAAAAAGATACAAAGCATCAAGGAATTAAAGAGTCAGCAAGATAGAAAAACCCTTATTCAAACTAACCAAAAGACAGAGAGACACTATTCAAATTAACAGAATCAGAAATGAAAAGGGGAAAATAACAACAGACACCCAGAAAATCCAGAGAATTATCATGTCATACTTTAAAAATCTATACTGCACAAAAAAGGAAAACCTAAAAAGAAATGGACAGCTTTCTGGACAGACGCCATTTACTAAAATTTAATCAAGATCAGATTAAAGACCTAAGCAGTTCTATAATATCAAAGAACATTGAAGCAGTCATAAAAAGTCTCCCAAATAAATAAATCCAGGCCCAGATGGTTTCACTGCAGAGTTCTAACATTCAAGGAAGAGCTAATAACAATTCTAGTCAAACTGTTCCATACAGTAGAAACTGAAGGAATATTGTCAAGTTATTTTTATGAGGCCACAATAACCCCAATACCCAAGCCACTCAAAGACACAACAAAGAAAGAGAATTAAAGAACAATTTCCCTCATGAACATTGATGCAAAAATTATCAACAAAATTTGAGCAAACTGAATCCAAAAACTTATAAAAAAAAAAAAAAAAAAAAGTTATTCACCATGATCAAGTAGGCTTCATCCCAGAAATGCAGAATGGTTTAACATATGGAAAACTGTAAATGTCATCCATCATATAAAGAAGTTGAAGAAAAAAAAAAAAAGACACATGAACACCTCCTTAGATGCTGAAAAAGCTTTTTACAAAATCCAACACTACTTTATGATAAAAGGGCCGGAGACATAGGGAATACAGAGAAAATAAAGGAAATTTACAAAAAGCTGATGGTCAACATCAAACTAAATGGAGTAAAACTCAAATCAATCCCATAAAATCAGGAAGTCAACAAGGCTGTCCCCTCTCAATATGAGAAGAAAAGGAGATTGAAAAGACACAAATAGGAAAAGAAGTCAAACTCTCTATTTGCAGATGACATGATTGTATAAATAAGGGACAAACAAAATTCTACCAGGGAACTTCTACAGATTATAAACTCCCTCAGCAATGTAGCAGGATACAAAATTAACTCAAAGAAATCAGTAGCCCTCCTATACAGTAAAGATAAATGGGCTAAAAAAGAAATAAGGGAAACATAACCTTTTATAATACCTGCAAATAGCATTAAATACCTCCATGTAACTATAAGCAAAGAAGTATCAGATCTGTTTGAGAAAACCATTAAATCTCTGAAGAAAGAAATTAAAGAGAATATAAGAAAGATCACCCATGTTCCTGAATAAGTAGGGTAAACATAATGAAAATGGCAATCTTGCCAAAAGCAAACTCCAGATTCAATGCAATTCCCATCAAAGTCCCAACACAATTTTTTACAGACCTTGAAAGAACAACCTTCAGTTTTATTCAGGATAACAGGAAAGCCAAGATTGCTAAAACAATTTTGCTCAACAAAAGAACCTCAGGAGGCATCATCATTCCCAACTTCAAATCATACTATAATTGTTATATAGAGCTACAGGAATAAAAACAGCTTGGTACTGGCCTATAAACACACTTGTTGACCAATGAAATAAAATTAAATACTATGACATTCACCCATACATCTAGGAACACCTGATTTTTGACAAAGAGGACAAAAATATTCAATGGAAGGTAAATAGTATCTTCAATAAATTTTTTGGCGTAACTGGATGTTATTGTGTAGAAAAACACAAATATATCCAAACCTATCACCCTGCATAAAACTCAAACTCAAGTGGATCAAAGACCTCAACATAAACCCCCTGTTGTAGAAGTTTTCCCAGGCCCATTTTGGGAGGGAGGTTTGTACCTGGCACACAGCGGCTTTTGTCCCCCAAAGAAATTAATCAGACACTTATATTAACTTCATACTGTTTGGCCCATGTCTCAAGCACATTACTCGCTAGCTCTTTCATATTAATTTAACCCAGTTCTAGTATTCTATCTGTCACATGGCCTGGCCCAAGGCTCACCAGAATTCTTTACGTGGCTCTTCTTGGAAGGTCAGATTGTTAGTTTTTTCACGTGCCACGTGGATGGAATCTTAACACTGGGAGTACCGCACTAGAGTTTATTAAAGCAGCAGGCAGAGGTCAGGGCAGAAGGGAGCAGAGAGAGAAGAGGGGGGACCCATGTGAGTCATTTCTTTAAAAGGGTGGGAGAGCCCATGTTTGCATCGCCACACCCAGGGGCATAATTGACTCTGTTACATTCCAAGTGAATGCAAGCTTTGGAAATCCTTACATTGCACCCTTTGATATATCTAAATATATAAAAAGCTGGGTTTATAGCAAGGGAGAAGTCTTATCGTGAGCATGGTCATCATGGTGGTCTTTGTTACGTTCTGCTGACACTAGGATGGAGACGACTTTAGCTCATCTTTCTGGCAGAATTGAAGGATTTGAATCACAGGGCAGTGAATTTTGTTTCTTGGCGCTCAGAAAAAAAATATGGGTTAGTGATAGAGCTTTGGGAGTGACTAAGAGGAAAGGAGTTTGGAAGTAAACCTTGAGTTAGCTGGGTGTGTGAATGGTTCTTTTCTTTTGCTAAGGGATTCTATTGTCTGCAGTGATAGAGCTTTGAGGGTGACAGGCTAACGGGAAAGGAGGGAAGAAAGAAACTTGGGAGTAAACCTTGAGTTAGCTGGGTGTGTGAATGGTTATTTTCTTCTGCTAAGGGATTCAATTGTCTGCTGCCTGCATGTTAAAGTCTGTGGATCCTTGCTAGGTCTGGTAAAGGGAAAAGATTAAAGTGTCCTGTATTTTGCCTACCTGGACTCCTGGGGGGGGATGGTCTTTGTTTTACCTGCAATGCATCCTCAGGGAGTGGCTCCTTCAACTGCAGAGTTGAATGACCTTTTGTTTACCTGGGTTTCCAAGCAGACTGCCTGGGGCCCTTTGTTTATCATCTTGGCTTCTGCTCTGGCTGGTTGCAAAGGAAGCTTGGAGCTGGTTTTTTAAGATTTTGGGTCTCTTGTCTGGCTATTTTGAGGAGAGGGGATAAATGGTTTAAGATTAGACAAATGAATCTAATGTGGGAAGCCTTCAAGTTTAGCAGCTGTAGGAGTTGTCAGAATTATTCTATATGGTCCCGTCCACTTTGGAGTGAGGGGAGAAGGTCAGTGGCTTGAGGAGGAAAGTAAAACTTGATCTCTAATGTTAATTAGAGCTGGGCAAGATGAATCAGAGCATGGTTTGGGGAGGAAGTCATCTGCAAAATCTCACAAAAGCAATCTCAGGTGATGGAGGAGAAGAAGGAGATTGTCAGGAAAGTAGAACTTACAGGCTGATTAGATAGTAAAAGGAGCAGAGGAACCATAGTTGGAGCAGCCGGCAAGGCTGGATTCAGGTGAATGTGATCACTAAATGAAATGAAAGCTCCCATTTTTGCTAAGAAATTTCTTCCCATCAAAGCTGTTGGACAACTTGGCATAACCAAAAATGACTGAGTAATAGGAATTCCTCTAAAAATGCAATTAAGCTACGGTGCCTGATAAGGTCGCATGGATTTGCCTCTTACCCCAACAATTGTAAGGACTGAAAGAAAGGGTGCACCCCAATATTCATGCAGAACTGAGAATGCAGCTCCAGTGTCCACCAGGAAAGAAATGGTCCAGCCAGAAACTTCAATATCTATCCGAGGATCTCTCTGTGTGACAGCATTTGTCAGACCGAGAGGGCATGGGCACCATCATTTATCCTCGGCCAGTCCCAGTATATTATGCACCTTGTCCAAGCTTACTGTGTCCCCACCCTTTGATGCTGGGCAGCAGCTGCCTGGCCAGTGGTGTCTATAACACTTATGACAGGGTCTGGATGGACTCTGTGCATCTGGGCATGAGCTACAGTAATGGCCTATGCAGCCACAGCAGAAACAAGCACCAGAGGGCTTTTCTGAGTGCTTTTGTCTGCTCACCCTGGGAGGTGGAGGTAGAAGGGGTGGCCTGATCACCTCAGCCAGCAGGAGATATTTCTCCTGCTGAATTCTCTCATCTCCAAGTCACAGCACCAATGTTAGTTTTTTTGCGAATGGAATCTCAACACCGGGAGTACCACACTAGAGTTTATTACAGCAGCGGGCGGAGATAGGGGCAGAAAGGAGCAGAGAGAGAAGAAGAGGGGGGGGACTCTTGTGAGCCCTTTCTTTAAAAGGGTGTGTGGGCCCATGTTTGCATTGCCACACCCAGGGGCATGGTTGACTCTGTTACATTCCAGGTGAATGCAAGCTTTGGAAATCCTTACACAGATGGAGACTAACTTCGCCCTCCTTCTACCTGTCTATCTTCTGATTCTACATCTACTGTGCTGCATATGGGGCAAAACAGATCCCTTATTTTCAACATAGAGAGACGATTTTCACCACACACAGCCACACTGAACATGATAGAAAAGAAAGTGGGAAATGCACTTCTATGAAATGGCACAGGTGAACAGTTCATAAATATAACACCAGTAGCACACACAAAGAACAACCATCAATAAGTGGGACCTCCTGAAACCGAGAAACTTCTGTAAAGCCAAAGACACAGTCAATAAGGCAAAATGACACCCTAGACAACTGGAAAAGATTTTCACCTGCACTACAAGTGACAGAGGAATGAATTCTAAAATATATAGAGAACTCAAGAAATTAGAGCCCAACACCTTGAATAACCCAATCAAAAACGGGGTTCAAAGCTAAAAAGGGAATTCTCAGCAGAATAATTATGAATGGCTGAAAGGCACTTGAAAAAGTGCTTAACATCTTTAGCCATCAGAGATATACAATTCAAAACAATTTTGAGATAACACCTTACACCTGTCAGATTGGCTAAGATAAAAGACACAGAGGAGAGTCTATGCTGGACAGGATGCGGAGCAAGGGGAACACCCATGCATTTTTGGTGGGAGTGTAGGCTTTTTCAGCCACTTAGGAATGCAGTATGGCAGTTTCTCAGAAATCTGAGAATCAATCTCACAAAGGACCCAGCAATACCACTTCTGAGTGTATACCATAAAGATGCACATTTGTACTCCAGTGGCATTAGCTAAACTATGCTCACAGTAGCATGATTCATAATAGGAAGAACCTGGAAACAACCTAGATGCCCCTCAACTGAAGAATGGATTAAGAAACTATGGTACATCTACACAATGGAGTACAACTGAACAGTAAGAAAAAATGATTTTCTAAATTTTGGAAATGGGTGGATATGGAGAATATCCTCCTGAGTGAGGTATCACAATCCCAGAAAGAGAAGTGGGGGATGTACTTACACATTAGTAGACTTTAAGAGAGAGAGAGAAGGAAAGAGAGAGAGAGAGAGAGGTCATTGTACACAAAGGCTCAATACTAGAACATAGCTAAATGACACAATGCCTCACTTCTGCATTGATGGCCTCTTGCAGAGGAGGGTTAAGGAAAGACTTGTTTTCTTTAAGGGTCTGGCCACAGGGAGATTAATTTTTCTCCAATAATTAAATGAGCAGTAAGAATGGGTATTTTTGTAAGTTGGGAGATCATAAGAGTGGGTATGAATCTGAGAGGCCTGATAACTGAGTTTGATGGGATGTAGGATGTAAAAAAATAAATATATAAAGAAAAAAGAAAAAAAAAACAATAAAAAAATCTTAAGTGCTTTAAAAAAAATAAATTTTAGAATCTTTCTATATTAGATTCCCTCAGGTTAAAAAAACATTAATTTTTTCAATGGAGTACTACTATATAAATTAACTAATTCAAGTCAGGTCCACAGGTAACTGGATGACACAAAACAACCTCCATATCATTTTTGTCAACTTTTGGTCACATTGTTTTTATTTAGGCATTTTTTTGTCCTAATGAATGTTTGTTTATGTATCTTTTATCAAATGTATAAAAAACTAGGCTTTATTGGGACTTTTCCATAATGAATATAGCATATTTTAACCATACTTACCCCCTATTCAATTACCTCTGATATTCTTCATTTCTCCTAATTCTCCTACAACATAGGCTTTTCCTCCTCAATATGTCACATATAGGAGAACATACGAGTCTTGGGTTTCTGAGTTTGATTCCTGAACATGGTGATCTTCATCTCCACCTGTTTCTTTTTCCTTATTTTTTTTATTATTAAGAATAAAGAAGTCACATTATCTATCATTGTATATCTTATTGACGGTCCCTTTCACCTCCCACCACATCAGGTCATTCTGTCTTCTCCACATATCCCCATCACCCACATGGACAGGCAGTTGCAAGGTCCCTAGGTCCCGATATTGCTTAGTTCAGAATACACTACTGGCAAATGCAGTTTTTTCCCCACAACATTAAGACTGAGTTAGGTGTTCCTCTAGGGCAAGTGGGATCCAAGGAGTCAGTCCAAGGTGTTTCTGATCCCAAGCTGTTCAGTGGTTGTGGTTTGAAGCTTGGACATGCTTTGCTTTTTGATTTGTTTTGTTTTGTTTGTTTGATTGTTCAGAGTCCACTAATGAGTGAGTACATCCCCTGCTTATCTTTCTGGGTTTGTGATACCTCCCTCAGGAGGATATACTCCAAATCCATCCATTTGTCTGAAAATTTTAGGATATCATTTTTTTCTTACTGCTGAGTAGTACTTCATTGTGTAGATGTACCATAGTTTTAAATCCATTCTTCAGTTGAGGGACATCTAGGTTGCTTCCAGGTTCTTGCTATTACAAATAATGCTGCTATGACCATAGTTGAGCTAATGCCTTTGGAGTGCGACTGTACATCTTTAGGTATACACCCAGTAGTGGTATTGCTGGGCCCTTGGGGAGATTGATTCTCAATTTTCTGAGAAACCACCATATTGCATTCCAAAGTGGTTGAAAAAGCCTACACTCCCACCAAAAATGGAGGAGTGTTCCCTTTGCTCCACAACCCTCTCCAGTATAAGCTGTTATCTGTGTTTTTATCTTAGCCAATGTGACAGGTGTCAGGTGGTATCACAAAATGGTTTTGATTTGCATTTCTCTAATGGCTAAAGATGATGAGCACTTTTTCAAGTGCCTTTCAACCATTTGTAATTTTTTCTGCTAAGAATTACCTTTTTAGATCTGAACCCCATTTCTTGATGGTGTCATTCAAGATTTTGAGCTCAAGTTTCTTGAGTTCTTTTTATATATTAGAGATCAGTCTTCTATGACTTGTACGGTTGGTGAAAATCTTTTCCCATTCTGTAGGCTGTTATTTCGTCCTATTGACAGTGTCCTTGACTTTACAGAAGCTTCTCAGCTTCAAGAGATCCAACTTACTGATTGTTTAGTATAGTGTCTCTGCCACTGGTGTTATATTTAGTAAGTGGTCACCTGTGCAAATTCATTGAAGTGCATTTTCCACTTTCTTTTCTATCACACCCAGTGTGGCTGGGTTTATGTTGAGGTCTTTGATCCACTAAATTTGAGTTTTGTGCAAGGTGACAGGCACGCATCTATTTGCATTTTTCTACACACTACCATTCAGCTATGCCAACACCATTTGTTAAAGATATTATCTTTTTTCCATTGAATATTTTGGGCCTCTTTGTCGAAGAACAGGTATTCATAGAATTTTGGTTTAATGTCTGGAACCTCAATTCTATTTCATTGATTCACAAGTCTGTTTTTATGCCAATACAAGTCTGTTTTTATTACTGTAGCTCTATAGTATAACTTGAAGTCAGGGATGGTGATGCCACCTGAGGTTCTTTTTCTGAGCAAAATTGTTTTAGAAATATGGGCTTTCCTGTTATTCCAAATGAAATTGAGTATTGTTCATTCAAGGTCCAAAAAATAGTGTTTTGGGGATTTGTGTACTGAATCTGTAGATTGTTTTTGGTAGAATTGCCAATTTTTGGTATGTTGACCTACCTATCCAGGAACATGGGAGAACTTTCCATTTTCTGATATCCTCTTCAATTTCTTTCTTCAGTGATTTAAAATTTTTGTCAAATAGATCAGTTACTTCTTTGGCTATAGTTACAACAAGGTATTTAATATTGTTTGCATCTATTATAAATGGTAATGTTTCCCTTATTTGTTTCTCTGTTCTTCTATTTTTAGTGTATAGAAGGGCTACTGAATTCCTTGAGGTTATCTTGTACCCTGCTACATTGCTGAAGGTGTTTATCAGCCTTAGAATTTCCTTGGAAGAACTTTGTTGTTCACTTATGTATACAATCATTTCAATGGCAAATAGAGATAGTTTCACTTCTTCTTCTCCAATTTGTATCCCCTTAATCTCCTATCACACTCTAACTGCTTTAGCTAAAACTTTGAGAGTTATATTGAATAGATAAGGGGAGAGAGGGCATCCTTTTCTAGTTCCTGATTTTAGTGGGATTGCTTTGAGTTTTTCTCCATTAAGTTTGATGCTTGCTGTCGGCTTTTTTGGAAATCACATTTATTATATTTTTGTATTCTCCCGGTATTCCTGATCTCTCTATGGCTTTTATCATAAAGGATGGTTGGATTTTGTGAAAGGCTTTTTCAACATTTAAGGATATAATCATGTGGTTTTGTTCCTTTAGTTTCTTTATATGATGGATAACATCTTCAGTTTTTTGTATGTTAAACCAGCCCTGCATTTCTGGGATAAAGCCTACTTGGTTGTGGTGGATGATATTTTATATATATTGTTGTGTATAGTTTGCCAAAATTTTGTTGAGAATTTTATCATCAATATTTATGAGGGAATTTGGTCTGTAATTTTCCTTCTTTGTTGTGACTTTGAGTGGCTTGGTATTAGGGTAATTGTGGCCTCATAAAAGGAATTTGGCAACATTCCTTCAGTTTCTACTTTTGAAATAGTTTGAGGAGTAATGGTAGTAATTCTTCTTTGAATGTCTGGTAGAATTCTGCATTAAACCATTTGGACCTGGGCATTTATTTTTGGGAAGGCTTTAATTGACAGCTTCAAATTCTTTAAGGCTTAAGGCTTGTTAAGGTGATTAATCTGTTCTACATTTAATTTTGGTAAATGGTACCTGTCCAGAAAGCTGTCCATTTCTTCTAGGTTTTCCATTTTTTGTTGAATACATATTTTCAAAGTATGATCTGATAATTCTCTGGATTTCCTGGGCGTATGTTGTTATATCCTCATTTCATTTCTGATTTTGTTGATTTGGATACTCTCTCTCTCTGGTTTTTGATTAGTTTGGATAAGGGCTTATCTATCTTGTTGACTTTCTCAAAGAACCAACTCTTTCATTCATTGATTCTTTGTAGTGTACTTTTTGTTTCAATTGTATTTATTTCAAATCTAAGTTTGATTATTTCCTACTGACTACTCCTTCTAGGTGAGTTTGCCTCTAATTGTTCTAAAGATTTCAGGTAGCTGTTAATTCTCTAGTGTGGGATTTCTCTAGGTTTTTCATAGAGGCATCTAGTGATATGAATGTTCCTCTTAAGACTGGTTTCATTGTGTCCCACAGGTTTTTGTACTTTGTGGATTCATTTTCATTAAATTCTAGGAAGTAGAATTTCATTTCTTTCTTAATTTCTTCCTTGACCTAGAGGTGGTTTAGCTGAGTGATATTTAGTTTCCTTGAGTTGGTAGGATTTCTTTGATTTTTGATGTTGTTGAACTCTAACTTTAGGCCCTGGGGGTCTGATATGTTACAAGGGATTATTTTCATTTTTTTGTATCTGTTGATATTTGCTTTATGACCAATTATGTGGTCAATTTTGGAGAAAGTTCCATGAGGAGGTGAGAAATATGTATATTCCTTTGCATTTGGGTGGAAGCTTCTGTAAATATCTATTAAATCCATTTGCATCATAACCTCTGTTAGACTACTTATTTCTCTTTTGAGTCTCTGTCTGTGTGGCCTATCCAGGGGTGAAAGTGAGGTATTGATGTCTCCCACTATTACAGTGTGAGAATAGATGTGGTATTTTAGCTTTAGCAGTGTTTCTTTTACATAGGTAGTTGCCCTTTTATTGGGGGCATAAATATTCAGGATTGAAATCTCCTCTTGACCAATTTTTCCTGTGATGAATAAGTAATGACCATCTTGGTCCCTTTTAATTGCTTTTAGCTTAAAGTCTATTTTGTTAGATATTAGGATGGCAACCCCAGCTTGTTTCTTAGGACCATTTGACTGGAAAATCTTTTCCCAACCCTTTACTCTAAGCTTGTGTCTGTCTTTGTGGTTGGTGTGTGTTTCTTGTAGGCAACAGAAAGATGGCTTCAGCTGTTTTATCCATTTTGTTAGTGTGTGTCGTTTTATAGGAGAGATGAATCCATTAATTTTAAGAGATATTAGTGACCACTGATTGATATTTCCTGCTATTTTTGTGGTAACTTGTTTGTATTTCCTTTCTCTGGGCTTTTCTTCTGCAGGATTATTGATTGTTTGTTGCTTCATGATTGTATCTGGGTTCCTTAGGTTGGAGTTTTCCCTCTAAAGCTTTCTGGGGGACCAGATTGGTAGATAGGTATTGTTTCAGTCTGACTTTATCATGAAATATCTTGTTTACTCCATTTATGGTGATTGATAATTTTGCAGGGTATAGTAGTCTAGGTTTGCAGCCATGCTCTTTTAGTGTCTAACTGTATAACTTCTGACCATGCCCTTCTTGCTTTCATCATTTCCATTGAATTATCAGGTGTTATTCTGATGGGTCTGCCTTTATAGGTAAATTGGCCCTTTTCTTTTTCAGCTCTTAAAATTTTTTCTTTGTTCTGTTTGTTTTTTGGCTTGATTATTATATGGCCCACTGACTTTTGGGGGGTTCATATCTATTTGGTGTTCTGTATGCTTCTTGTATCTTTATAGGCATTTCCTTTTTCTAGTTAGGAAAGTTTTCTTCTATGAGTTTCTTGAATATATGATCTGTGCTTTGGAGCTGGTATTCTTTTCCTTCTCTATTCCTATTATTCTCAAGTTAGGTCTTTTCATGGTGTCCCAGATTTCCTCAACATTTTGTATTATGGCTTTTTTGGTTTTGGTATTTTCTTTGATTGATATATCTACTTCAGCTACTGTGTCTTCCACTTGAGAGATTCTGTCTTCCATATCTTGTATTATGTTGGTTATGATTGTATCTGTAGTTCCAGCTTTTTTCTTCAGGTTTTCTATTTCCATCTTTGCCTCATTTTGTGCTTTTTTTTATTGCTTCTATATGTTTTTAGCTCCTGGCATGTTTCTTTCATAGCTTTGTTCATCTCTTCCAATTTTTTGGTTGTATTTTCTTGTATTTCTTTAAGAGAATTTTTGATATCTTCTTTGAGTGCTTCAATGATCATTATAAAGTTACTTTTGGTGTTGCTTCCTTTTGCTTCCTCTTCATTGCTCTGTTCAGGTCTTGTAGTTGTAAAACTACCACTTTCTTCTTGAGTTAGCATGTTGTTCTTTATATTATTATATATATTTTTGCACTAGCATCTTTCCATGGCTTCAGTGGTTCAAGATTAGGTGGCTCCTGGTCAGTTGTGGGAAGAGGGCTTGTGTGTCTCCTGTCACCTCTGAGCAAGGGGTCTGCTAAATGTCTGACTCTGCTCTCAGCATGGGCCTGAATTTCAAGTCCTTAGTCTTTCTCTGCTGATGCAGTTGAGAGCGGGGTCACCATGCAATGCCCCCTCTTTTAGGTGCAGCTGGAGGAGCCTCTCCCAGCCAAACTCTATTCCTGTCTGCTAAGGAGTGTGTGGAGACAAGCACCACATACAGAACCTGGTGCCGTATCTGGAACTGGAACTGAAACACAGTTTTCCCTGGCAGAGATTCAGGTGCTGGGACCTGCTGACCTCATCTTACATTTGAGAGGAGCCTGAGTCTGGATTTCAAGGCCCTCAATCCTTCACTGTTGAAGCAGTTGGAGGCAGGGTGGTTTGTGCAAGTTCCCTTGTTTTAGTAGCAGCTGGAGGAACCCTCATAGCCAAAGTCTATTCCTGTCTGTTAAGGAGTATGTTGAGACATGTACCACAGACAGAACCTCTTGTTTATATATCTTAATCTTCTCTTCTGTGACTTTTTTCTTTTTAAAAAGTCAGTGTATATTTCTTGATTTCTTTATTTTTAAGCAGAGAGAGAAAAGAATATTAATATGAATGAAGAGAACTATGTAGAAAATATTGGAGAAGTTAACAGAGTGTGAAACATGATCAAAATACACTGTATGATTTGTTTCTATAAATTTTAATAAATAAAACAAAAATACATTTTACACAATATGTTTTCATTTTATTCTTTTTTCTTTCCATATTTTTGAGTTTCCTGCCAACCCAAACTTACATTATTTCTCTCATGAAGAATATTAAAAGAAGCAAAGAAAGAACAAAAATAAACATTAAAACAAACAAAAATCTAGTCAGATTGAAAATATTGAAAGAAAACCAAAACTATATATACTGTGATTGCCCTTCTTGGTCTATGTTACTGCAAACAGTATGTTTAGTTCTGTTTTATTTTTTTAGTTCCATTCACTTGCCAATGAACAGTAGCAGTAATTTGCCCAATACTAATAGACTACAACTGCCATTCATAAATACTACTAATCTTTAGTTATGAAAGTAAAATTCATATATTCATATATTAAAAAAATCAGAAGAATCTATGATCACTACAGGCTTCCTATCATAAATTGCTAAGGGCATGTTTTCTAACTACAAGTAATATTGACAATTGTGAATAACATTGATTGGTATAAAATTCATTGGTTAAGCAATACCAAGAAATTTAAAATAATCTACTATGTTAAATAAGGTACAGGAATCACTTAGGTCTTTAATATAATGATGAATATTTAAGGGTAATAATGATAAAAATACTGATTTTTTATCATTATTTTATCTTTAGGTAGGCACTAAAGAAAAGAACATAAATTTAGCAATGTATAAACAGTGAGATGAAAAATAATTCAAATGTAATGAGTAATGATTTATATATGCAGAGTTTTTAGTCATTTCTGAATTTTTTTTTTTTTCTTTAAAAAAAAAAAAAACTTTATTTATTTGCCTTTGGTGTTTGCCTAGAACTGGAACTACAGACAGTTGTTAGCTGCCATGTGGGTGCTGGGAATCGAACCCGGGTCCTCTGGAAGAGCAGACGGTGCTCTTAACCGCTGAGCCATCTCTCCAGCCCCATTTCTGAATTTTTTATACTATGGAATTTGATTAAAAATACATTAATCATGGAAAAATTAAGAATGAGACAACATTTTTTAATGAATAAAATTAGATGCCCAGTATATAAAAGATCTAAGGAAAACAGAGAAAAGTACTGCTGCAAATGAAGTATCCATTTCTTTAATGTCCATATTCACACAAAAAGGAAGATTGTAGTTCAAGGAGCTAGAATAAACAGTAACATTCAGCCCTTGGTCAGCAGATGGAAAACAAAGATAAAGGGCAAAACTTAAGTAAATGAAATGTTACACCAAAAAGCAATGTTTTAAAGATCTCCTATTCTGACACATTAAAAACTTACAAATTATTAGGCAGACCAAGAAAATAGCTGATTCAAGTGAAACCAGAAAAAAAAAAACAACTGGATTTTATAACTGATACCAGATGTATTTGATTGTTAGAGAGTGTTATGAGAAACTATACACCAAAAATGTATTAACTAAATGGAATTGACAAATAAATGAACAGCTCGCCAAGATATAATCATGAGAAAACAGTAAAACTGAGAAGGCCAGTAATAATCATGCAAATTGAACTAATAACCAAATTCCTCCTACCAGGCAATGCTGAAGAGATCCCATTGGACTTTATCAAATTTTAGTTAGTAAATATCAAACACATGGCCTCCTTAAATTATTCCAAAGCACAGAAATGAGAATAAATTTTATTAATATCAATAAAGTTAATAATAATCTACAAATACTATCAAAGACAAATAAAGCAGAAAATGAAGAAAATATTTTTGCATAATTTTCTTCATGAATATAGATGGAAAATTTTTCAAAACTGATACTGAGCTGAATATGTCACCCAATTGATAACATTCACTATAATCAGACAGCAGGGTTGCAAGAATGGTTCGACATATGCAGGTAGACAGTACATCTTATTTGTACAAATAAAGTACAATAATACATATATTTGACAAATATGTAGTAAATATTTGGTAAAATTCTTTATTATAACATAATAAAAATTCTAAAAAAATTAGAAAAATATAACAATATAATAGAACTAGTAGTATGGGACAATCTCAAAATTGTTGTGAGTATTTAAAGTAAACAAATATTCTTCCCACAACAACTGACTTTCTTCATCAAAACTCCATCCCCTCAGGAATTTAAATATTCATAAAATTCATATGAAAGCAAGCACAAAAAATTTTGATAGTCAAAGCAATTGCAAAGAGGCATTATTCTATTTGATTTCAAAATGATTTACAAAATAAAACTATCATATACATAATTCAAAGCAATAGAATAAAATTTGAGGCATCCTGTTATCTAACCACAAATTGCAATGTGAAACATAGTGACAAGCAGAACAGTAATGAAGTAAAACAAAATTGGTAGAAATACTAGGACAGGCTGACGAGACATGAGCCTCTATAGTCACTTGTCTTTTGACAAAGATGGCAAAAGAAAAATAACAAAAGGAAAGGAAGGAAAAATTACATTAGAGAAAAAGCTTGCTCAGTAAGCAATACTAGGAAAACTAGACATCTACTACATGCAGAAGAAAGAAACTGGATCCATTTCTCAGTCTCTAAAGGAATCAATTTCAAATATAATAAAAACTAGAATCTCTGAAAAAAAGAGAAAACCTTCTATAACATAAATGTATGAATATAAATCTCTCTGAAAGATTTCAGTTTTTTTTTGGGGGGGGAAATACAGGCAATAGTTAGTGGCAGAGACCAAAATAAATTAAATATCTTTTATACAACAAAGGAAACAAACAACTAAGAGAAGAGACAGCCTAAAGAATAAGGAAAAAAAAACAGTTTTAGTTGTATGTTTGGTAGACAATTAGTGTCTACAATATGTAACATATTAAAATGCCTGAATTAATAAATTGGGCTAAAGAAATGAACACATATTTCTCAAATGGTGAAATATTAAGTGACCATAAGTACAAGTATAATGTTCAACATCATTAGCTATCAAGGAAATCATAATTAAAAGTTAATCAACTCTATCTCACCACATCAGAATGATTGTCATTAAACCAATAAATAACAGCAAAATATGAAAGTAATTCAGATAAAAGCAAATACTTATGCACTTCTGGCAAGATTTAAATCATTCAAGCCACTATAAAAAACCAGTATGTTTATTTCTCAATATTAAAATATGAATACAAGACTGCTTTAAATATTACCCAATATATACATGGTACAAATTTATACTTTTTATGTCTTATGTATATCATCTAAAATAAATTTTATTTACATGAAGTTAAAAAATGTAACCAATGGCTACATTTCATAGTTCAATATAAATGAGTACAAAACCAAATATTCTTCTCTAAGCTTTATTAAATTTCTACAAATCTATGGGAATGGTAATGGTCATGAATGGCGTATGGCTAGTTTGTGTCACCTTGACATAACTTGAGTTACCATAGAGGAGAGAGCCCCAACTGAGAAAATGCTCCACAGATCATGTAATCAAGCATGTATGGCATTTCTTAGTAACATATGGGGTGTTGGTGGCATTATGAGCAGTGCCTGCCTGGGATAGTGGTCCTGAGTTCTATAAGAAAGCAAGCTGAGAAAACCACATAGAGCAAACCAGTAAGCAGTACCCCTCCATGGCCTCAACAAAAGCTCCTGCCTTCAAGTTCCTGCCTTGCTTATATTCCTGTCCTGTTTTCCATTGTTGACCAACTGTGATGTGGATTCATAAGCCACATAACCCTTTCCTCCCCATGTCTTTGATCATTGTGTTTTATCTCAGCAATTAACGATGGTAATATAAAAGAAACTGTAGGCTTCAGAAATTGACAGAATAGCTATAACCTGTCCCTCTAGTGGGGCGGCATTGAGAAAACTTGTCAGTGTCATAGATGCATCTTAAAATTGCCTGTTGCTTTTTATTTTAAAGCAAGAAAAATAATATCTGGTGTTGAATGCTGTTTATCCAATTATGAAATAAAGAAGTGCATACAGCATCCCATCACTTTTGGTGATTCTTAGATTTAATCATGACTGTTTCAAATTAGTGATTCTACATCACTCAAAACAGATCTAAAGATTATGTTATAATTGGAAAAGTAAGAAATCCCACTTATTGATTGTTGATCTAAGTGTCTTTGCCACTGGTGTTATATTTAGGAAGTGGTCACCTGTGCAAATTCATAGAAGTGTATTTTCCACTTTCTTTTCCATCAAGTTCAAAGTGGCGGGGTTTATGTTGACATCTTTGCTCCACTTGGATTTCAGTTTTGTGCAGCCTGACAGGCTTGGATCTATTCGAATTTTTCTACACACTACCATCCAGCTATGCCAACACCATTTGTTAAATATACTATCTTTTTTCATTGAATATTTTGGGCCTCTTTGTCGAAGATCAGGGGTTCATGGTTTTGCGCTAATGTCAGGATCCTCAGTTCTGTTCCATTGATCCACAAGTCTGTTTTTATGCCAGTACCAGGCTGTTTTTATTACCGTAGCTCTATAGTATAAATTGAAATCAGGGGTGGTGATGCTTCCTGAGATTCTTTTGTTGAGCAAATTGTTTTGGAAATCCTGCCTTTCCTGTTATTCCAAATGAAAATGAGTATTGTTCTTTCAAAGTCTGAAAACTATTATGTTGGGATTTTGAATCTGTAGACAACAATCAATAAATGGGATCTCCTGAAGCTGAGAAGCTTCTGTAAAGCCAAGGACACTGTCAATAGGACAATGACAGCCTACAGAATGGGAAAAGATTTTCACCAATCCTACAAGTGATAGAGGACTGATCTCTAAGATACATAAAGAACTCAAGAATCTAGAGCCCAAAACCTTGAGTAACTCAATCAAGAAATGGAGTTCAGAACTAAAAAGGAAATTCTCAACAGAAGAATTATGAATGACTGAAAGGCACTTGAAAAAGTACTCATCATCTTTAGCCATCAGAGAAATGCAAATCAAAACAACTTTGAGATACCACCTGACACCTCTCAGATTGGCTAAGATAAAAGACACAGATGACAGTCTATGCTGGAGAAGGTGCGGAGCAAGGGGAACACTCCTCCATTGTTGGTGGACGGGTGAGCTTGTTCAGCCACTCTGGAATGCAGTATGGTAGTTTCTCAGAAAACTGAGAATCAATCTCCCCAAGGACCCAGCAATACCACTTCTGGATGTGTACCCTAAAGATACACAGTCGCACATCAAAAGCATTAGCTCAACTATGTTCATAGCAGCAATATTTGTAATAGCAATATCCTGGAAACAACCTAGATGCCCCTCAACTCAAGAATGGTTTAACAAGCTGTGGTACATCTACACAATGGAGTACTACTCAGCAGTAAGAAAAAATGATATCATATCATGTATATATATATATATATATATATATATAGGATATCATTTTTTTTTCTGAATAGCTTGGGATCAGAAACACCTTGGATTGACTCATTGATCCCACTCCCCCAGAGGAACACCCGAGGCAGTCTTGAGGTTGTGGGGAGAAAACTGGATCTTCCAGGAGTGGAGGATGAATTAAGCAATACTGGGACAGTGCGATCTTGGGACTGCTGGCCGCATGTCCAGGGCTGGGATGGGGTTTTGTGGATAAGAGAGAATGACCTGATGTGGTGGGAGAGGGAAGGGACCTTGCATAAGGATATACAAGGATAGAAAGTGTGACTTCTTTGTTCATAATAATAAAATTAAAAAAAGAAAAAAATGATATCCTAAAATTTGCAGGCAAATGGATGGATCTGGAGAATATCCTCCTGAGCAAGGCATCACAAACCCAGAAAGATAAGCAGGGGATGTACTCACTCATTAGTGGACTCTAAACAAAACAAAACAAAACAAAAAAAGCAAAGCATGACCAAGCTGCAAGCCACAACCACTGAACAGGTGGAGATCAGAAACACCTTGGACTGACTCCTTGGATCCCACTCCCCCTAGAGGAACACCTGACTCAGTTTGATGTTGGAGGGAGAAAACTGGATCTGCCAGTATTTGTGGTTGAACTAAGCAATATCAGATATGTGGGACACTGGGATCGCCTGGGGGTGGGATGGGAGATGTGGACATGAAAGAATGACCTGATCTGGTGGGAAGGGACCTTGATTAAGGATATACAGGGATAGAAAATATGACCTCTTTATTCATAATAATAAAAAGCAAGTAAGGAATCCAAGAACCTTACTAATAAGAAGGTAAAATAGTGTGGATATTTTAGTCCTAGATTAATTAGAAAGGAATGTAGCTTTTTCTGAGTAGCTGGCTATTCCTTAAGGATAATTCACATGAAATACTAAATGTCTAACCTTTTTATTGGGTACTTAGCACATGGTGGGCTTTGTTCTCTGATAAGCCAGTCATTACCTAGAATGCTTGTTCTTTTAATTTTGTCTGAAGTATTATTTCTATATATTTTCTTTTTCTTTCTTCTTCCCATTCCAAGACGTTTGTTTCTTACAGGTGTAAAATATGACCTCTGATTAATTATTCAGTAAAATTAGCTACACATTGGCCATAAATCTAACTTATTAAATATGCTACCAAAATTCATGGCTTTCTTTCTAGGTAGACATCACCTTGCCATTTTAATTCTTATTGCCCACTCTAGGGAAAACATCCCTAAATAAATGCCATATATTTTAACATTAGCATCTTAAATTCATTCTCTTATTTACTTGACTTGATATATTCTGAACTTTCAATGGTGCTAATTAAACTCTTCCAGTTTATTAGATCTGGTCAAACACTTGAAAGTATGAAAGGATCCACATGCAAATTGTATACTGCAAGAAATTATGTAGATAATTTAACTCCCACTATATCATGAGTTTAGATATTGTAAAATGATCAGAGAGCAAGAGCACTATTAACAGCATGAGATTGGCCCCAAAAAATCATTTGACTTTAAATACATTCTCACTAAACAAAAGTCTGTCAAGTTTAAATTATGCTATATTGTCTCTCAAAAAACTCTCTCTTTCATCTTTGATTCTTCTTTGTGTTAAGATAACTCTGTTGTATCACTGTCCACAGCTGTGATAACAAAACTGTCTCCTTGGACACTGACAATGATGGGGAACAAGATCTTCTCTGCCAGAATTGGTAACATGTCCACACAAATCTCCTTTTCTGTGTACTCAGGTCTCTGGCCACCTTTCCATATTTTGAATTCTTCCTGTTATAAAAACTTTTTCTATGAATAAAGATTCATATTAATCTATTGTAAATTCATTTTAATTTCATGATATCAGCTAAACCCTGTCTCTAAATAAAGTAACGTTCATGAGCTTGTCATGAATATTACTTTAGAGGCACTTTGATCCAAGCCTGTGTGGCTATATAAAAATTGCCTAAAATACCTAGCATAGTAATTTACCTAAGCATATTGTAAATTAATCCTTTATTTATTTGTCCCATTATTGTTTCATACCAGAAAAAACTATTACACAAAATATTCCCTTGGTTTAAAACACAGTCTGTTGAAAATAGTGTTTGTTCCTTGCATTTTTTTAAGCATCAGGTTTGGCTGAGTTCCTTTTGGAAGCCCTTTCATATGAAAGAGTAGAATGACTCTGTCAGCTGTCTCAGCTGTATGATGCAGCTGCATGGGAAGAAATAAGGCACATTGAAAAGTAGGATAGTAACACCATAGACTAACCTGTTAAACTGCAATCATAGTCTTAATGAAGTAAAGAGAACTAGCAAAAAAGGTATTGATAATACTTATGCTTGCTAGCATTAGTGTTATTTCCTGGAAAATATCATAGTCACATGTTGAAATATATTTATAATCAATTTTTATTTCTTCAAATGGATGAAATAGTGATCTAAATTATTTATAAGAAATTTATTAATTGATCTGTTTAATAATTTATATTTGAATATATACCAGTGAAGATGTTTTAAAGTATTTGTTGTTCAACACAGGGTTTCACACATGCTAAGCAAGCCCTATATACTACTAAGCCAAACCTGTACCACAGATTTGAGTTTTTTATGTATTGATAAGCATATTAAATAAATTATTGTATAGAGTATCAACAATTAGAAATCAGAATAAAAACATCCTGCATCACAAAATGACAGTGGTAATAGTCATTAACTTTATGTAAGGTACATTCTGTGGTTGACTTCAATTTAAAACATTTAATAACCCAATCAGAGTTCACTCATGTAAGTTTGTCTGAAAATAGAAGAATTATAAGAGATGTCTACATAATTAGAAATACATTCATTTACTACATTACCTGAGTAAAAAGAATTACTTACTTACAGTCACATGTATTCAGAGTACCCAATAAATTGTGTCTTCCAATTGGTATATATATATGCACACACATACATATATATATATATATATATATATGCTAACAACCAAATCTTGCTTACTTCAGAGAATTATTAAAGTAGAATCTGATTTATATTGATAGACATTCTTAATAGAAAAAATTGGTCTACAAAGAAAGGTATAACAGAGATGTAGCTTGAGGACAGGCAATCAAAGAATGGACTGAAAATTTCAGGCTTCTTAAAAGGTGATTGTTGTTTACAGGTTGTTCCTTCAAAGATATAAAAAGAATGTTTCTATTACTTCCACTACCCAGAATGTAGTATGAAACTATACTGCACTTTGTTACCAATAATATCCTATTAACAATGAACACTCCTGCAGTCCCTGAATCTTGATTTTTGAGTGTTATCATTCAAGAAAAGAAAGCAAGACACACTATAGAGACTTGCTGTTATGTACAATTGGAAAACACAAAGGACCACTGGGTCATCTGAGTTCAAAGTATTTATGTTCTCCAAAGGCAAAAGTGTATAAAAATTTTAAAAGGACAAAGAAGCCAAACTGAAACAGATATTGACATCAAAGCCAAAAGAATGTGTTAGAAAAAATAAATCTGTATCAACTGTAACCCAAATATAATAAAAATGTAATCCAAAGTTAAAAATAAATATGCATGAGTCCATTCTGATCTATGCAAATGGTTGAATAAATTCATAAATTAGACAGAAGAAAAATGCTTCTTATAGAATAATTTTACATAATGTCTTTAAGTATTCTCATACTACAAAAAGTGGAACTTAATTCTCTGTACATTTTAGACAGCTTTAGCAATTAACTTTCAAAGAACAAAAATGAGAAGTTGGAAAAAAAATGAGAAGTAGATTAATCTGGTCAATATTGTCACCTATTACCATCACCAGTAATGTCACACATACAGAGTACACACAGCTGGGAAACAGGTACCAGGAGGTCATTATGTGTTTTCACTTCTTTGCCAAAATCAGTGAACTCAATCTAATTGTTAGAAAAAAGAAAGGGAAACTGAATTTGGGAAGAAATGATCAGTACTACTTTAGATGTCTGTGTGATAGGAAAGGAAGACAGAGAAACAACATCAAAAGGAGATGTTAAAAAGAAATGATTGAAACATAGAAATTTAAATAAGATTCTAGAAGACAAAAAGGATATTCACAGGAAAGCATGAAATTTATGTTGGATCCTTAGTAAATGATAGTATATCAATATTCACTTTATAAATTGATAAATGTTCTATAGATATGTACATCATGATAACAGAAGTTATTGGTAAAAGGCTTATGAAAATTATCTTAATATCACATTTTCTATATCTAACCATATTTTATAGTACAAATTTAACTTTAATATGATATATGAATTATTATGAACACAACTTTTAAAGCAAGAAATCTTTGATCACTGTTTTAGTTTCAATGTTGCATCTTTCGGGTATGACTTCTATTTTACAACAAAAAATGGACCATATTTAAATGATATTGTTATGGTGTTGATGTATATCTTCTCTATATATATTAAAGTGAAGGACAACAAAAATATAAAAAAAGGATTATTGTAATACTCCAACAGCAGAATGCATAAAACTATCCTCTGTCATATTCTTTTTTTAATTTTTCATAATTTATACATGTTAGTCATATCATTTTTACATTCTTTGCTTTTGTTTGTTTTCCTTTTTTATTATCAATAAAGTCTCATTTTTTTATCCATGTATCCCCTTCCTCAAAGACCATTCTCTCTCCTGCCCCTCTAGTCACTCTCTCCAGTGCCCACCTCCTTATCTCCTCCTCAGCAGGAGGTCCCAGTCACTAATGAGTGAGTACATCCCCTGCTTATTTTTCTGGGTTTGTGATACCTCACTCAGGAGGATATTCCCCAAATCCATCCATTTTCCTGCAAATTATAGGATATCATTTTTCTTACTGCTGAGTAGTACTCCATTGTTTAGATATACCACAGTTTGTTAATCCATTCTTCAGTTGAGGGGCACCTGGATTGTTTCCAGGTTCTTTCAATTATGAATAATGTTGCTGTGAACATAGTTGAGCTAATGCCTTTGGAATGTAAATGTGCATTTTTAGGGTATATGCCCAGTAATATCATTGCTGGATACTTGGGGAGGTAGATGCCCAGTTTTCTGAGTAACCATCATACTGCATTCCAGAGTGACTGAACAAGCATACACTCCCACCAAAAATGGAGGAATGTTTGCCTTGCTTCACATCCTGTTCAGCATCCTGTTCATTGTCCTCTGTGTCTTTTATCTTAGCCAATCTGACAGGTGTAAGGTGATATGTCAAAATTGTTTTGATTTGCAGTTCTCTGATGGCTAAAGATACTGAGCACTTTTTCAACTGCCTGTCAACCATTTGTAATTCTTCTGCAGAGAAATACCATTTTATTTCTGAATACCATTTCTTAATTGGGTTATTAAGGTTTGTTGGCTCTAGTTTCTTGAGTTCTCTATATATTTTAGAGATCAATCTTCTATCACTTGTACTGTTGATGAAAATCTTTTCCTATTTTGAAGGCTGTTGTTTAGTCTTATTGACAGTGTCCTTGGCCATACAGAAGCTTCTCAGTTTAAGGAGGTCACACTTATTGATTGTTGTTCTTTGTGTCTGTGCTACTGGTGTTATATTTAGGAACTGTTCACCTGTGCCAATGCATTGGAGAGTATTTCCCACGTTCTTTTCTATCAAGTTTGATGTGGTTGGGTTTATGTTGAGGTCTTTGATCCACTTGGATTTGAGTTTTGTGTAGGGTGATAGGCTTGTATCTATTTGTATTTTTCTACATACTACCATCCAGCTATGCCAACACCATTTGTTTAAAATACTAATTTTTCCACTGAATATTTTGGGGCTCTTTGTCAAATATAAGGTGTTCATAGGTTTTGGGTTTAATGCCTGGATCCTCAATTCGATTCCATTGAGGCAAAAGTCTATTTGTATGCCAGGACCAGACTATTTTTATTACTGTAACTCTATAGCATAATTTTAAATCAGGGATGGTGATGCCTCCTGAGATACTTTTGTCAAGCAAAATTGTTTTGGCAATACTGGCTTTCCTGTTGTTCCAAATGTAATTGAGTATTGTTTTTTAAAGCTCTGTAAAAAAATTGTGTTAGGATTTTGATGGAAAGTGTGTTGAATCTATAGATTGCTTTTGGTAGTACTGCCATTTTTTACTATGTTGATCCTACCTATCCAGGACCATAGAAGATCATTCCATTTTGTTATATCCTCTTCAATTTCCTTTTTCAATGATTTAAAATTTTTGACAAACAGATCTGTTACATCGTTGGTTGTAGTTACTCCAAAGAATTTAATGCTTTTTGCAGCTATTATAAAGGGTAATGTTTACCTTATTTCATTTTCAGCCCATTTATTTTTACTGTATAGGGGGGGGTACTGATTTCTTTGAGTTAGGCTTGTATGCTGCTACATTGCTGAAGGAGTTGATCAGCTGTAGAAGTTCCCTGGTAGAATTTTGTGAATCACATATGTATACAATCATATCTTTTGCAAATAGAGATAGTTTCACTGCTTCTTTTCAATTTGTATCCCCTTAATCTCCTTTTGTTCTATTATTGTTTAGCTAAAACTTTGAGATCTATATTTTATACATAAGGGGAGATGGGACAGCCTTTTCTAGTTCCTGATTTTTGTGGGATTGATTTGAGTATTTCTTCATTTAGTTTGATGTTGGCTGTTGGCTTCTTATAAATCACTTTATTATATTGAGATATATTCACTGTATTCCTGATATCTCCAGTACTTTTATCATAAAGGAGAGTTGGATTTTGTCAAAGGTATTTTCAATATCTGAGGAGATAATCACATGTGCTTTTTTTCTTCAGTTTTTTTATATGATGGATGACATTTACAGTTTTTTGTATGTTGAATCATTGCTGCATTTCTGGGATGAAGCATACTTGCCTATGGTGGATGATCTTTTTTATGTTTTGTTTTATACAGTTTGTTAGAATTTTGTTGAGAATTTTAGCATCAATATTCATGAGGAAAATTAGGCTAAAATTTTCTTTCTTTGTTGCATCTTTGAGTGTCTTGGTTACTAGGGTAATTGTGGCTTCATAAAAAGAGTGTGTCAATATTCCTTTCTACTGTGTGAAACAGTTTGAGGAGTATTGGTAAAATTTTTTCTTTGAATGACTGGTAGAATTCTGCACTGAAACCATCTGGACCTGGGCATTTTTTACTTGGGACTCTTTTAATGACAGCTTCACTTACCTTTAGGGTTACAGGTCTGTTTAGGTATTCAGTCTGATCTTTATTTAATTTTGGTAAATGGTACCTGTACAAAAAGCTATCCATTTCTGCTTTTCCATTTGTGTGGAGTAATGATTTTCAAAGTATAACCTGATAATTCTCTGGATTTAGTGGGGGTCTATTGTTATGTCCCTCATTTCATTTCTGACTTTGTTGATTTGGATATTCACTCTCTGCCTTTTGGTTAGTTTAGATATGGGTTTACCTATCTTGTTGACTTTTTCAAAGAATCACCTCTTAGATTCATTGATTCTTTGTATTATTCATTTTTTCAATTATATTGATTTAAGCTGTAAATTTGATTATTTCCTGCCATCTACTCCTTCTAGGTGCATTTGCTTATAATGGTTCTAAGGCTTTCAGTTGTGCAGATAGTTCTCTAGTGTGGGATTTCTCTAAGTTTTTCACATAGGCATCAGGTGCTCTGAATTTTCCTCTTAAGACTGCTTTTATTGTGTCGCACAGGTTGAAGTATGTTATGGATTCATTTTTGTTAAATTCTAGAAAGACTGATTTCTATCTTAATGTCTTCCTTGACCTAGAGGTGTTTCAGTTGAGTGATGTTTAGTTTCCATGATTTGGTACCCTTTCTCTGATTTTTAATGTTGTTGAATGGTAACTTTAGGCCCAGGTGGTCTGGTATGATACATGGAATTATTTCCATTTTTGTATTTATTGATATTTATTTGCTTTATGACAAATTATGTGGTCAATTTTAGAAAAAGTTACATGTAGTGCTGAGAAATATGTATATTACTTTGAGTTTGGGTGGAAACTTTTGTATATACCTATTAAATCCATTTGTATAATAACCTCTGTTAGACTCCATACTTCTCTGTTGAGTCCCTCTAATTGACCTATCCAAGGGTGAAGTAGGGTATTGAAGTTCCCCAGTACTAGGGTGTGAGAATTGACATGGGATTTGAGCTTTAGTAGTATTTCTTTTGCATAAATGGGTGCCCTAATATTTGGGACATAAATATTCAGGATTGAGATCTCATCTTGATTAATTTTTTATTATGAATAAATTTATATGTTTTATCCATGTATATCCTTGTGAAAGCTCCTTTCCCGCTTCCACTCCTTCCAATCACTCTCTGTTCTCCACATCTCTTTAACTTCTCCCCAGGAAGAGAAGGAGGTTCCAAGGCCCCAATATTGCTTAGTTGGCTTCTGGCAGATCCACTTTCTTCACCCTAACATTAAGACTGGGTCAGGTGTTCCTCGGGAGAGAGTGGGATCCACGGTGCAGGTCCAAGTTGTTTCAGATTTCAAGCTGTTCAGTGTTTGTGATTTGCAGCTTGAACATGCTTTGCTTTTTTCTTTTTTGTTTAGAGTTCACTGATGAATGAATACATGCCCTGCTTATCTTTCTGGGTTTGTGATACCTCGCTCAGGAGGATATTCTCCAAATCCATCCATTTGCCTAAAATTATAGGATATCATATTTTCTTACTGCTTAGTAATACTCCATTGTGTAGATGTACCACCGTTTGTTAATCCATTCTTCAGTTAAGGAGCCTCTAGGTGTTTCCAGGTTCTTGCTATTACAAATAATGCTGCAACAAACATAGTTGAGTGAATGCCTTTGGAGTGTGAATGTGCATTCTTAGGGTATATGCCCAGGAGTGGTATTGCTGGGTGTTTGGGGAGATTGATTCCCAGTTTTCTGAGAAACACCATACTGCATTCCAGAGTGGCTGAACAAGCTTACACTCCTATCAACAATGGAAGAATGATCCCCTTGCTCCCCAACCTTTCTAGCATAGGCCATCAACTGTCTTTTATCTTAGGTAATCTGACAGGTGTAAGGTGATATCCCAAAGTTGTTTTGACTTGCATTTCTCTGATGTCTGAAGATGCCCAGCACTTTTTCAAGTGCCTCTCAGTCATTCGTAATTCTTCTGCTGAGAATTCCCTTTTTAATTCCGAACTCCATTTTTTGATTGGGTTATTCAAAGTTTTCTAGTTTCTTGAGTTCTTTGTATATGTTAGAGATCATTCCTCTATCACTTGTATGGTTGGTAAAAATCTTTTCCTATTCTGTAGCCTAAGATGAATAAGTAATATCCATCCTCGTCACTTTTAATTGCTTTTAGTTTTAAGTCTCCTTTTTTAGATATAAGGATGGCAACACCACCTTGTTGCTTAGGACCATTTGATTGGAAAATCTTTTCCCAAACCCTTACTCTGAGGCTGTGTCTATCTTTAAAATTGAGGTATGTTTCCTGTATGCAGCAGAAGGATGGCTTCTGTTTTTGTACCCATCGTGTTAATGTGTGCTTTTTTATTGGTGAATCGAGTCCAATGATATTAAGGAATATTAGTGACCACTGATTGATATTTCCTGTTATTTTTGGTGATAGCTTGCATGCATTTCCTTTCTCTGGGCTTCTCTTCTCTGGGATTATTGTTTGTGGTTTCATGGGTGTGTCTGGGATCCTTAGTTTGGAGTTTTCCCTCTAATGCTTTCTGAAGAGCCAGATTTGTAGATGGGTATTATGTAAGTCTGACTTCGTCATGAAATATCTTGTTTACTCCATCTATGGTGATTGATAGTTTTGCTGGATATAGTAGTCTATGTTGCAGCCATGTTCTTTTAGTGTCTGTATAAACTTCTCACCAGCACCTTCTTGCTTTCATTATTTCCATTGAATAGTCAGGTGTTATTCTGATGTGTCTGCCTTTATAGGTAAGTTGGTCCTTTTCTTTTACATATTTTAAAATTTTTTCTTTCTTCTGTATGTTTTATGGCTTAATTATTATGTGGCAAGTGGACTTTTTGGAGGCATCAAGTCTATTTGGCATTCTGTAAGCTTCTTGTATCTTTATAAGGATTTCCTTCTTTAGGTTGGAAGCTTTTCTTTTATGATTTTATTGAATACATTATCTGTGCCTTTGAGATGGTCTTCTTCTTCTTCTTCTTTTTTCTTCTTCTTCTTGTTCTATTCTCATTATTCTCAGTTAGGTATTTCATGGTGTCCCAAATTTCCTGAACATTTTGTGTTATAGCTTTCTTGGTTTTATTGTTTTCTTTGACTGATGTATCTATTTCTGCTGTTGAGTCCTCCACTCCAGAGATTCTGTCTTCCATCCCTTGGATTATGTTAGTTATGCTTTTATCTGTAGTTCTAGGTCTTTTCTTCAGGGTTTCTATTTCCACCCTTGTCTCATTTGTGCCTTTTTTATTGCTTCTATTCCAATTTTTATTTCCTAGAATGTATCTTTGATTTTGGGGGTTTTTCTTTTCTTGGGTTTCTTTCAATGATTTGTTCATCTCTTCCAATTTTTTGTTTGTATTTTCTTCTATTTCTTGAATTTTTTATGTCCTCTTTGAAGACTTGTATAGTCTTCATAAAAGTGTTTTTGCTGTTGTTTCCTTCTGTTTTCTCTTCATTACTCTGTTAAGGTCTTGGTGTTTTAGAACCAGCAGTTTCTTCTGCTTTTGCCTAGTTCTTTATATTGTTATATGGATTCTTGCACTGGCATCTGCCCATTGCTTCAGTGGTTCACACTTAGTTAACTCTAGTCAGTTAAGGCTAGACAGCTTGTTTGTCTCCTCTCTGCTCTGTGCAAGTGGTCTGCATTATCTCTGACTTTGCTCTGGACACAGTTCTTAGTTTCAAATGCATCAGTCTGTCTCTGATGATGCAGTAAGTCCTTGAGGCTGGACTTGGCCATGTAAGATTCCTTCTTTTGGGGGTTTCTGGAGGAGTCCTCTCCCAGCTCAAGCCTAGGACCTGTCTGCTATCAAGAGTCTGAGATCAGAACCTTGGATATGATGCCAGCCATGGAGAGGGATTCTCTGGATGGTCAGCTCAGGAGCTGGAATCTGTTCACCTCTAATTCTACTCTAGACATGGGTCTGGATTTTTTTGGTCACACACTTATTTGGAGAAGTTTCTATTTAATATCTAGGACCCAGAATAGGCACAAGTTTAAAACTTAGTATGAACACAAGTCCTTTAATTTCTTTTGCTCTCCAACCTAAAATTTTAAAAATTCTAAGCACACAAGTTACTGGGTAAATATGAGATTTCTCAACATATTGACTCAAAAGTTATAATCTCAAAAAACATTAATGAGTTATAAAGCCTTAAAAGATAGAAAGAAGAACAGAGAAGAATCAAATAACTCTGAAGTCTACCTGCAGTTAAAATGGGGATTGTTTTGGTATAAATGATATAAAATTAAACAGTTTATAATGAAATATATGTCAGTGTCAATGGTATCTAAGTCACAGCTTCTCCAATATGCTCATCTTCTAACTTGAAGGCCCTGTGGATACTCATTATATGGAAACATAACACATGGGACAATTGTACTATCTTATGCTTTCATTATGAATAAATATGTGTAGAAAAATAATTAGTTGTGTTTCATAGCAAATATTCACTCTCTGTGATACTAATACAACAGAAAATTTATTAAAACTATAAGCTAAAGATTTTGAATTAAAATAGTAATAATTTATTTCAAAAATGGATACATAATCAATACATTTTAGTTCAGTAGCAGTCATTGAATTTAGGTCACTACAAATGACATGGTTTAAGTATAATGTTTAAAAATATAGATTAACAGAGAACTATGCTCAGGAACCTGAAGATCTTAATATATTGCTAAAAGCAATAAAAACATTACTCTTCAGGTTATATGCAATATAAGGAAATACTGTGCTCAATATAAAGGTCACTTGAAAACTAAATGGCTGCAATAAATGGCTAGGTTTTAAAAATTTGCCACTAGAATAAGATGTATATAAAATGTAAAAATGTGCTAAAATGTACAATTTTCCTCTAAAAATTATTGAATTTTAACACTTATTATTATGCTAGAATAAATCAGTTCAAGTAAAATAAAAAATATTGAAAAAAGTAGTATTCCACAGTTTTTCATGTAAATGGATGTTGATTTTAATTTGTAGCAACAAAACCAAAAATAAACATTCTAAATAAACACATACACATAAAAATTAGAATGCTTTTACATAAGTTCCATGAAGTTACAATAAAATAGCCAAAAGAAAGTATGAAAGTCTTACATAGAAATCAAATTTCAAAGCAATATTTTATTTACTATTTATAGTAGTAACTTTAATAAGTTAAATATAGCCAATCACCCAAATCCATGTACTAGCCTAATTAGGGTTTATGACAAAAGACTGACTGCTGAGATTTCATATTCAACATGGTTTTTAAAAAGCATTATACATAAAAAGTCCAATATATATATTTTATGGAGCTTGCATTGCATTTGTAGATAATAAGGAGCAAATTTTTTAAATCATTCAGTAATTTATACATTTATAATTAATCTTCACAAACATTCTTAGTAAAATAAGTATACTTAACAAAACTTGTAGTGATTATATTAACACCCCATTCATTTAAATTGAAAAGAAAATAAGAATTACAGACCAATTTCTCTCATAAGCATAGATGCAAAAATACTAGACCCAAAGCAGGGCTGAGAATTAGCCCTTATTTATGAACTGCTGGAGTATGTAAAGGGACTGAAGCTTCAGATACAAAACAACAGGATCTCCATGACACAGGACAATAGGATACCCAAGAGGAGTTTAGTGAGGGCCATTGCTGAAAGAACAGCAAAAGCAAGAGATCCTGAGTCAAACCAATGACTCACCATAGCAATGAACCCTTACAGGTGAAGATAAATGGAAATGTAAACTTGAGACTAAATGAACCATACTACAGCTTCCAAACTAAAATTGTCCTCTGGTTTTTGTTGTTTATTTTATTTTACTTTTGCTTCTTTGTTTGTTTTAGTTTTGATGTTTTTGTTTTGTTTTCTGGGGTTTTGGTTTTTCTTTTAAATTTTGTTTTATTTTTTGTGGGAAGTTGTAAAGGCAGATGGTAGATCCAGGGAAGATAAGTGGAATCCAGATATATAATGTGAAATCTACAAAGAATTAATAAAAGTAAAAAAATAATAAAAAGATACACACAAATTGAATCTAGCAACATATTAAAAAGATCATCTAACACAATCAAGTGAGCCTCATCCCAGAGATTCAGGGATGATTCAACATACAAAAATCTATCAATGTAGCATGTAAACAAACTAAAAAAAAAGACCATAATCATCTCATTAGATGTTGAAAAGTACTAGGAATAATCTAATACCCCTTTATAATAAAATTCTTGGAAAGATCAAGCATACAAGGAACATATCTAAAAATAAAGGCCATTTACAGCAAGCCTATAACCAATATCAAATTAAACGAAAAGAAATTCAAAGCAATTCCACTAAAATTAAGAACAAGACAAGGATGTCCAGTCTCTCCATACTTATTTGGTATAGTGATTGAATGTTATCTAGAGAACTAAGACAACTTAAAGAGATAATAAATACAGATATTGGAAAGGAAGAAGTCAATGTATTATTCTTTGCAGGTGGAAAGCTAGCCCTTTCCCATTGGCATCTCTCAAACAACCACAAAATCACCAAAACAGATAAGATACAGAAACCTTTCAGGAGTGATTAACAACATATGCCACATACTTAGCAATATGACTATACTATTGATGAACAAACAAAATTGGTTATATTTCCAAAAAATGATACAAAGTGAAAAAAATTCAGTGTCCAAGTACTGTGAAATACCATTTATATAAAGTTCTTTAAATGATAACAAAAGACAGAAAAGTGATTAGTGGCTGCCAAGAGTCTATTACAAGGTAAAAGGAAGATGAATATTCATTTCAAAAGACAGTGAGAAGTATTGTTGATGCAGTCAGACCTGCCAACAACCCTGCTTCTGACACTGGGCTGGGCAGTTTTAAGATGTTTTATTCAGACTGGTGATATATTCATAGTATTACACAATAGCATTTCTTTTATTTATTTATTTATTTATTTATTTAGTCTAAAGATCTTATAACTTTTTTAAATTTTATTTTTATTATTAATTAAGTCATATTTCTTTTTATTTATCTATTCATTGTTATGAATAAAGTCATATATTTTATCCATGTATAATCTTGTTCATACCATGTTTAGAACTACAATTTTGATAAAACATTAAAAATAAATAATTAAAATTAGTAGGTTTTAGGTCACCAAAATTTCATTATTCTTGAGATGCTTAATTTTAAAAACTTTAGACTTAATAATTGCATTCAGATACAGTTCAACCAACTAGTTTTCCATGGACAAATGAACATACTATTTGTACATCATTTAAATTTAACTAGGAAAAAATGACCCAGCTATTTAAAAATATTTCTATTTCAGTATATATTGGATTTTGTTAAATTTTAAGTGCCCAGTTTGAAAACCTGTTTTTAGGAAATTATTTTCTGTGCTCCAAGATTCTAGAACTGTACCTTAGCAGTTTATTTATTTATTTTTTTGGCAGAATCAAAGTGACATTATATGGAACGATTAGATAAACTTCAAGTTGACTATCTAATATTTCAAGCAGTAGTAAAAGAATTCAAAGAGGACCAATAGAAAGGTCGTTATCTCACCAACACCATTTCTCTACTAGTTGTCTAATACACTAATTAGTTGGTTATTTTAATGCTTCTACCTCTCTGCTCAGGTGGTTGGCTTTAAAGTTTCAATAGCTCAGAATAATTTGGAGAAAATTCCTACATGGACAAACTGTTGTTGTCATAATGATTATACTATGTTTGAAAGAATAAAACTATTTCAAAACAACCATCACCTAATTGGTGCTCCATATTGGATTCATTTAGAGTTCTGTGACAAGAAGATAAAGAGGAATAATATGGTATGTCTGTATGCACTATTTTTCTAAATAGAAAATTTTTATTTGCTATTTCTATTAATAATGCATTTAATATTCCTACTTCTGTTAAGATGCTATGAATGATTCTGAATAAAACATTTTTTTTTATTTATTGTAGTTGGATTATGTTGTTACTTTGTAAATAATTGTCCTGCCTACTGGTTTAATTAAAAATGCTGGCTGGCCAAGGACAGACAGGAAGTGTAGGCAGGGCTACCAGACTGAGAAAACTCTAAGAACAAAAATAATAGAACAGAGATGCTAGAGAGAAGCCAGAGAAGCCAGAGAGACCAGCAGAGAATCCAGCAGATGCAGAAGACAACTATGGTGCTTGAAGTATGAAGCCCATGGTTGAGCAAGATAAAAATCATAGGTTAGTTTAAGAGTGAAGAGTTAGCAAGTCATATGCCTGGGCCCTAGGCTGATCAGCATAAAATTAATATAAGCCTGTGTGTGATTATTTGAGGCTAAGTGGGGCTGAGAATGGTTCTGAACTTCTAGGCTAGTCCCAAAAGTCAAGATCAGAAAACTCAAACTACAAATTATAATCACTTTCAGAAAAATATTCATATTATGATTGACCAGGCACTTAACCGCACAGAAATAATTACAATGACTTTCTACTTCTATCAGTCCCACTCTCAAAGAGAGAGACAAAGTGAAACAGAACTGAATACTAAAGTTTTTCTATCTTAAAACTAAAAACATATTTTAACATCAGAAACAGGATATAGGAGAACAAATGAAGTTTTTGGCACTGAAATGAACACGTTTTAATCTTTGAAAAAAGTGTATTGAAAACAAAACTGTGGCAGAATTCCTAAGTGCCCATCAGTGTGAGGACAGTTGGACTTATGTAGTTACAATAAACAATTCTATGAAGTACTGGCTAGTCAAACTTTTATCAATATAAATAGATCTCAAAGTATAATGGAGAACAAATTAATTCAAACTGGTAAAAAGTCATAGTTCAAGATTGTTGATTAACATACTGTGGCAGCGTAATATTAGTTGTAAATATCGCTTTTGCTTCTTTTTCCTCTTTGCCTGCCACCTGTGTCATCCTCCTCACTCTATTTCAGTTACATCCTATTTTTTTCTAGTTATTTTTCTCCTGTTCTCTGTTAATTTGTATACAAATAGAGTAAAAATAAGCTTTTAAGCCCTTATTGGTGGTTGTGTATGTATGATTTCAGAGATGAAAAGTTTGTATTGAATAGCAACTACTCCACTAATATCTAGGAGAATAACTTTTAAATTATTGGAAAACAAGGTATACATTGGGACATTTGTAGTCATATTCTGGAAAATTATTTTTATCCCCAAAACTTTTGTTTCAGAATATATTTGTAAAATTGTGGAATATTTGCATTTCTGGGTTTAAAAACATGTAAACTCATTGGAAGTACTCATCTATTGTTAAAATATTAACTTTATCATTAAAATTAAATTTTCAGAGCTGCCTTTTTGTTATTGAATAACCAATCTGTTTGTGTGATCTTCCTGGTGTAGATTATTTCTCCCACTTTCAGAGTTCCTTGGTTATCAGAGGTTACGAGTCTAAGGTTGAGAGTTCATGAGCTTTCTCCATTTCACATCATGTCTGTTGGTGTCAGATCACAACTAAATAATATAAATCAATGATTTTAAAAGACAGCAAGGAGAGAGAGCATGAGAGAGTTTAGATGGGAAAAAGTAAATGGGAAAAATAATTATATTATAATCCCCAAAATTAAGAATAAAATATTTAAATATTTGTCTAACATTTCTATATAAGTAAGGAATTTTACTTATTTATTATACATTATTCTTTAAGTGGTATGAGTAAAATATTGATGAATAAACAGATAAAAATCATACACTTCTAACTAAATTATGTAAGACCTATTCTGGTTCAAAATCAACAATATTTTTGAAAAATAAATACATGAAAACACCTCTAATGTACTATGAGAATACATTAGAAAAGGTATATATAAGCAAAGTAACCTAACATTAATATATTAGAAAGATAACTATAATATTTTATATATACTTCCAAAATGTAAAATAGTAGAAAACCAGCAGCAAAGGATGTTCTATAAGAATATCAAACACTCACATGTAACTTGCAATAATCCATAAGCATCCCAAAGGGTTAGAAAGCACTCAGCCCTATGGAAATGACAGGAAACTGAGGAATATTGTGAGAGAAATAGTATTTCCCTGGGAAGAGCATAGGAATGGTTACCCAACACCAGCCAAGTGACTATGAAAATATACATACAAGTTAAATTCTGCAGTCTGCAAAGGTGTGCTTCTGTATTTAGGAATCCACATGAGCATACACATGTATAAACAAGTTAATAAAAAAAAACATCATGAATTTAGAAGATAGCAAGGAGAGATATATTCAAGGGTATAGAAGAACAAGAAAAAGAAGTGATATTCTACTATAATGTCAAATAAATAAATAAGCAATCAAATAAATATAACAATAAATGGTTCTATACTCACACAACAATATGCATCCAAGTACAACAAAATAAATTTTAGATTATACCAAGACCTGCCCTACCTACCCTTGACCCACAAAACTCTACTATACCACATATGATGTCTCCAACCTGCAAGATTCTGCACACTCTTCTCAAGGTTTCCTTTTTCACTTTACTCCTTAAAAAATTATAATTGCCTACCCTCGTAAAAGTGATATACAAATGAAACTCATTGTTGTAGCTGTGGAAGTGTGGTAAGTGTGAAATAACCATACAATCATACCTCATTCACTGAGTAGAATGCGTTTTGAAAAGGCAATGCTGGGTGATCTCCTTATATTAAAACCAAAGAACTCAAGAAACTGGAGGTCAAAAACCCAAATAATTCATTTAAAAATGGTGTCCAGAGCTTAATAAAAAATTCTCAACAGAGGAATCTCAAATGACTAAAAGACACTAAAAGAATTGTTCAACATTCTTAGCCATCAGGGATATACAAAGCAAAATAATTCTGAGATATAAATTTATACCTTTCAAAATGGCTAAGATCAAAAAACAGTAAAGAAAGCTTATGATGGAGAGAATATCCAGCAAGGAGAGCACTCTTACAGTATTGGTAGGAGTACAATCTTGTACAGCTTTTTTGGAAATTAGTATGGCAATGTAGTATTAGGGGTATGGCCCAGATTTTTGGGCCCAGTCCTGAGATTTGGACCCAAAGATCCTGAGTTCTGCAGTCCTGCAGTACCAAAGTATCACACAGAATCACAAAGATGCTTATATAAATTGCATTTTGTTTGCAGATTGAGCTGGGACCCAGCCATATAACTTGCAAACTCTTTACTCTTAAACTAACCCATGATTCTTGTTCACCCATTCATCTTGATATCTTTTCTCACATCAGCATTTCAACTTCTTTCCACTACATCTCCTGGCATCTCTGCTCTGTTCTTCCTGTTCCCAGAGTTTTCTTAGTTGCCCCACCCACACTTTCTGTCTGCCTTCAGCCAATCAACATTTTTATTAAATTAGTGGGCAGGACAATTATTACAATGCAGCAACATAATTCTACTACATTTGCCCTTTAAAAAAAAACAAAACAAAACAAGAATCCCAAATCTATTATCTTCCCCCCCCATTATCTACAACAGCTTGTAAGTAACACTGTAAACAAACACAAACATCCATAATCCATTTTTATGAAAGTAGGTGTAGTTCTCTAGGTTACTTTTTGCTGAAGCGGGTGCTGGCAAACTCATGGAGATCCAAAGAAAAATTTATTATTATGAGCAAGTCCTTACTGGAGTAGTCTGTAAGGCTGGGTCATCTCAGCCATTCTCCTTGAAGTTGTTTTGAAGGCAAAGCTCCACAGGAAACTGCAACAGAGGTGCTCTAAAATGCTGAATCATCTGGACCATCCATTTCCATTAGAGACTTTTCAGGGAGTCTTCCCCAATCAAACTTATTTTTAACCAGGAATAAGTCCATAGCCTGTCGTTTTCTGTGGAAGAAAAAAAACCAAAAAACCAAAAGAACAAAAAACTCCTCTCCAAATTAGTATATCTTGTTATTTTAATTTTAAGGTCATCTTATTTTTAAAATATAAAGTTAGGATTAATCTAGCAGCAATTATAATCAAATGGCTTTTAGAAGCTTTAACTATATTTTTAGTCAAAAAACTTAAAGAGAAGATAATAACATACAGTATTCAGACATTCTTTGCAATTTCCATCTTTACATGGCTTATTTTCTTTACTCTACATGTTTTTAAAGAATTTCTCTATCCTTTTTTCTTTGTTATTTTCTCTCTCAAGCCTACTTATATTTTTAAATGCTCTAAACCATTTAGGTTTTTTTTTTTTAATCTGTCTTTACTGTATATCTTCTATTTCTTATCTTTTTACTGCTTCTGACCACTTCTTTGCTTGGTTAGAATGGCTGACTCCACCCAGCTCCTTTTATTTCTTTCTGTTTCTAACCACACCTTTAAATTGCCAAGGTGTGGCTAGGATGTCTGGCTGGCTCCAGTCAGCTCCTAGTCTACTTTCATAGAATTTAGCTTTTTAGCAGAGCTACTGCTAGAACCCATAATTACCACTCTGGGGAATTTTAGCTTTCATGTAATCAAGTAAAGCACTGCTGACTGCTGTTCATGAACTTTATTGAAATATTTGGCAGCAGGACCTCTTAAAAGATTCACAAGTGTATTGCCTCTAAGGCTGAATTAAAAAAGCTGTGTCTCTGCTTGCCTCTAGCAAACAGAGCTGACCCAAGAAAATGCTGCTGCTACTAATAAGCACTGTTTGTTTTACTTTTATCTAATATAAACAAAAACTTTAAATCTATCATATGCAACTTGTTGCTTATTCTGAATCTTCCATGAGACTTTGGAAACTGGCCTTCATGTAACTTAAACAGCTATTTTATAATTCAAGCCTAAATACCACTGGCTCTCAGTACCATGATACTGTCAATAACAACTCAGAAGCTGCTTTTGGCTCTGATTCTGGGTTCTAGACTATTTTTAAGCTTTCTATTCCTTCATGTGGGTATATTTCACCCACGTTGGGCCATCTGTAGTATGATGTTTCTTGCCCAGGCTTTCAGGTCTAGCCTTGAAATTCTGACCCATAGTCCTCCAGTCCCAAAGCATCACACAAATGCTTATATTAGTTACACTCCTCTTGCTTGTTGACTTGGGGGTCCAGGTATATAACTTGCTAACTCTTTACTGTTAAACTAGCCCATGATTTTTGTTCAGCCATGTAGCTTGATACCTTTTCTCAAAGCAGCATTTCAACTTCTTTCCTCTGCATCTGCTGGCATCTCTGCTCTGTTCTTTCTGGTCCCAAAATTTTCTTAGTTTGATAGCCCTGCCCATACTTCCTGTCTGCCCTTGGTCAATCAGCATTTTTATTAAACCAGTAGGTGGAACAATTATTTTCAATGTAACAAAATAATCCCACTACATGGCAACTTCTCAGAAAATTGGGAATCAATTTACCACAAGACCCATTGTTACTACTCTTGGGCAAATACACAAGAGATGTCCAATTATACCACCAGGACACTTGGTCAGTCAATTATGTTTATAGCAGCATTATTCATAATAGCCAGAACCTAGAAACAGTGTAGACACCTCTCAACTGAAGAACAGATAAAGAAAATGTGGTATATTTACACAATTGAATACTACTCAGCTGAAAAAAAGACATCATTAAATTTGCAAGTAAATAGATGGAACTAGAAAATATCATCCTGAAGAAATAACCCAGATCCAGAAAGACAAACATGATGTGTAAACAAAGAATAGCAAAATTAAAATTCATAGCTTCAAAGAAGCTAGGTAAGAAGGAGGACCTAAAGGAGATGCATGAATCAACTTGGGAAAGTGAAATAATGAGATTTTCTGAGGAAACTGAAGGTGATAGAGGAAAGGGGATGAAAACATGAGGGCATGGGTTTGTTGATCTGGAATAGGAATTGAGAGGGAAAGCAATGAAAGTGATTTGTTGATAGAAGGAGACATTATGGGTTAGGGAGAAATCTGGTGCTATGGAAATTCCCAGGAATCTATAAGGATGGTCCCAGCTAAGAACAGTAGAAATAGTAGAGAGGGTGCCTGTCCTGGCCTTCCCCTGTAATCAAGCTGGTGAATATCCTGTCATCATAAAGCTTTTATCCAATAACTGATGGAAGCAGATGCAGAGATCCACAGTCACGCACTAGGTTAAGCTCTGGGATTCCAGTCAAAGAGAGAGAAGAGGAATTATATGAGCTGGAGGGTCAATATCATGATGGAAAAATCTACAGAGATATCTAAACCAAGCTGGTGGGAACTCATGAACTTTAGAACAACAGCCATAGAGCCTGCCTGGGACAGACTAAGCCCTCTGCATAAGAGAGATTTAGCATTGGGATTAGGCTCTATCCCTGGTGCATAAGCTGACTTTTTGAAGCCCATTACCTAGAATGGGATGTCTTACCTAGCCTTGACGCAGAAAGGAGGGGCTTGGTATTGCTTCACCTGAATGTGCCAGGCTTTCCTGACTCCAAACCAGGGGACTTACCCCCTCTAAGGAGAAGATAGGGAGTTGGTGGAGAAAGGTCATGAGAGAGCAGGAGGAGGAACAAAAGAAAACTCTGTGGTTGAATTTAAAATAAATTTAAAAATTCTTTAAGAAAAAAATAGAAGGTACTAAGAAAAAGCTAGATGATTTGCAAATCTAAACCATCTGTATTTTTTGTTAAACAGTAATATATAGGTAAGGATATTTTTAGTTATCTATTAGAAGTTATATTGCAACTTGGATAAGCAAAACATTGATGAATAAACAGGTAAAAATCATATATTTCCAAATTACCTATATAGGGCCTATTTTCTGATTCAATAATCAACAATGTTTTATGTTAACAGCATTGACATTAACCTAGTCAATTAATTTTAAGTACTGTGTGTTGTATGTTTTACTCTTATGAGGGGCCTGCCACTCAGCTCCAACATAAATCATTCACAGATGCTTATTTTTAATTATAAATGCCCAGGCCTTAGCATGGCTTATTCTCTCCAGCTATTACTAACTTAAATTGCCCTGGTACCTTTTGATTCTGAGGTTTTACCTTTTTCTGTATCTGTGTATCTTTCTTTCACTCTTATTCCATAGCTGGCTGTGTGGCTGCATATCATGAATATTAGGAGCTATATATCGTGGTATTTTAAAATGAGTTCTCATAATAAATTTGTATTAATTTTAAATAGTGCTGAAATAAACTTTTTATATTAGACAAAGACTAAATGGCAAAATAAAAATAATTGTATATAATCTACAAGGAGAATAACTCACTAATTACCAACATATTGGAGTTCTGCAGGGCTTATTAATATAATGAAAACAGGGACATTCAAACTACCTGCATGACATACTTTATGATTAGCAAATTCTTCCTTTATGAAGTAATTACTTTTGTGAGTGGCTAATATGTTCATGTCTACATCATAGAAAAATGCAGCACAAATACAATTTTTAATTGTTTTATGTATATGTACAAAAAATAGTCTCCAAGGCACACAACTAAGTCAAGCTAACACAGTGACCACTTCTCATCATGTCACCACTTACTCTACATCGTGAGCATGCATTGCTCATCTTTCTCGTAGGCTGGTACTGAAGAGTGGCGTTGTTTATCCAGTAAAGTTCAGTGGGAACAACAGGAGATTTTCACTTTCACTGATCTGCACACAACAGGAAACATATGCTCCCACTGTGACACAGTGTCAGTAGCTGTGGTAGCACGCCAACAGCGAGGCTTCCCATTATAAATTATTAACTTAGTCTTACCAGTAAGATTGTTATCGCTTACTAATTGTGTCATTTTCATAAAACATAAACTCACAATACAGAGTTAATTTGTACATCTGTTACTCTACATAAACACATTAACTGTGAGAGCAACCTGGAACAAAATGGGTTTCAATTGCCAAACCGCTGCAAAATTTTTAAAAATGATTAAAATATTTATTTTTTAGTTGTAATAATCCTTAAAAGATTTTATTAAAATTTTAACTGTAAATCTGTCAAGACTAATAGAAATTTAGCCTACTGTTAGTAAGACAAAAATTCTGTTACTTTAGTCATACAAAACAACCCATTTTGATCATGCTAACACTATAGTCTAAATGCAATGTGATCAATAACAAGTTAAATAATAAACAAATTTTTTGTATGATAACAAATATGTAGTTTCTCATGTCATATAATCAAAAACAGTGTTTTTAATTTAGAAAAGAATACAAGAAGAAATACACAGAGTAGCATTTTAAAATACAGTTCTAGACTATCCTTTTGGTTTGTTTTATTTATTCAAGTTTGTTTACAAAATATTTACATTAAGTCCAGTTGCTATGGAAATAATGAGGAAACTCTACATCTATAAGACATGGCATGAACTTACTGATTTAATAAACACAAATTACTTTTGAATGTAAGATATACAAGAAACTATCATTAGATTTTATACTGGGGTCTCTGAGTGTGAATTTTTTACTTGATAACAATAGATAATGTCTTTCTAAGGCCAATTTCATCCTCATTATTCTTTGTTATACAAATATCTGTCAGTGTATTTATTTCTCTTTCAGGATACATTGAAAAGATATATTCCTTGTCTTCCTAAAGTTTATAGTCATAAGATGAAATAATTGAACATAAGATAAAAATCAAGATAAAAACGTTTATGAAAATGAAATGAGTCAGAACAAGTGTTTAGAGGATGACTACCTCTGTAATAGTAGGTAAGTTGGAGAAATTTAAAAATTTATATTTTTTAATAACATAATACGGTTTTTAACTAGAGAATGTCAAAGTATAAACAGTATCAGAAATTCTATTGGAGTTTTAGAAAGTATCAGGAAAACTGAGTGAGTTAACAAAACCATAGATCCATAAAATATATAATAACTGCCTACTTTTAATATTATATAATCATGGAGGTTTAGACTAGAGAAATACTTTAGAACTTTTTCAAAATAATTAAATTAATTAACAACAACAAAATCTACTTCAAACCTCAGTCCTAAACTTTTGAAATAGTCTTCATTTTAAACAATTAATTGCATGGTCTTGGTATATATTTTAATATCTATACCACAGCATTTTAAAAGCACAGAATGCTTTATATAAAGTTTGAGAAAATAAAATTAAAAGCTATATTTATATAATCTTCATTCCCATAGATTGAATACATATTGCTTATTTTTGAAAACCAATAGACATATTTTATCTGAAATTATACATGTTGAAAAATAGAAGAGCAGAGTATCATATACACACTTATTCATTAAAGTTTATGGCCTAAAGGCCTAATTATAGTATATAATGATGAATTCAATGAATTATGATATTTATAAAGTAATATTTTTCACATTAAGAACAATTGAGTTCTGATATTTATAACATTTTATGATCTCAAAATTTACTATTTGTAAAATAAATTTCATGATTTTTTCAGATTTGATATTTATGTCATTATAGCAAAGCTATTTAAAAAGTAAAAAATAATAACAAAAATAAAAATAGTAATGTTAGGCATGAAATGCATATCAAATGAAACAATTAAAGACATTAAGCAATGATTATTTATATATATGAACTGTGTTTCAATTAATTGCATTTTCTGGGTTAGTAGTTCTTTCAATATAATTTCTAAGATTATTTTATTGCTTATCATTGATTTTTTTATTTTTATTTATTTTTTAATAAAGTCTCATTTTTTATCCATGTATCCCCTTGCTCAAACTCTTTCCCCTTCCCCTCCTCCCAGTCACTCTCTCTTCTTCCCATCTCCTTATGTCTTCTCCAGCAAGGGCAGGAGGTCTCAAGTTCCCAAGGTGGCTTACTTCAGCATCCACTCCAGGCAAGTCTGATTTCTTCATCCTAATATCAAGACTGGGTCAGGTGTTCCTCTGGAAGAAATGGGCTCCAAGGTTCCAGTTTAAGGTGCTTTGGATCCCAATATGTTCAGTGACATGGTTTGCAGCTTGGGTGTGCTTTGCTTTTTATTTAAAGTCCATAAATGAGTGAGTACATCCCCTGCTTATCTTTCTGGGCTTGTGACACCTCTCTCAGGAGGACATTCTCCAAATTCATCTGTTTGTCTGCAGCCTTAATTAGCTCTCCATTTACCTCTGGACTGCAGAAGAATAATCTTCATTGTGTCTCCTAGGAAACCAATACCCACTTATTTTGCTAACATTGGTGTCTTATTTAGGGTTTCTCTGTTGTGAAGATACACTATGACAATAGCAACTCCTATAAAGGAGGAAAACATTTAATTGGTGATGGCTTACAGATTCAGAGGTTTAGTCCATTATCATCATGACAGGAAACATGGCAACATGGAGACAGACATGGTGATAGAGAAAGAGTTGGAAGTTCTACATCAGCATCTGCAGGCATCAAGAAGCGAATGCCACAAAGGGCTTAGCTTTGGCATATAATACCTGAAAGCCTACTCCCAGTGACACACTTCCTCGGACAAAGCCACACCTACTTCACCAAACCCCACCATCAAACAGTGTCACTCCATAGTGACCAAGCATTCAAACACATGACTCTTTGGAGGTCATTCCTATTTATTCATCACAATTGCTTTCTATTTTTAAAATATTTTGTGATATAATTAATGCTCCTTGGGCCACTGGAGAGAATAACGTGGCTTGTCAAAGAACTAAAACAAAACAACAGCCTATAGAATGGGAAAAGTTTTTCACCAACTCTACAAGTGACAGAAGACTAATCTCTAAAATATATAGATAACTCAAGAAACTAGAGCCCAAAACTCCGAATAACCCAATAAAAAAATTGGGAGCTTTAGATTTTATTTTTTATGTTTTATTTATTTTAGAGAAAAGAGTTTTATTACTGTATGGAATTTTTTAAGTTATCCTGAATGGCTTGCTTTTGTATATAAAGTTTGACATTGATTTTCAAAAAAAAAAAAAAAAATGAAAAAGAATAGAACGAACATAGATAGCAATGCTTGTTCAACCTCAGGATCTTTTACCTTTATTATCTCTGCTAATGAATGCACAATGCTATTGACAATGACTGATTTTCCTACAGTATACTCAACACATGTACACAGAACTCTCTTTATTAACTCATATGCCTTCCGTCAGTTTATGCCACACTTCATTCTTTTAAACATAAAGCATATCAAATATAAAATTTTATTAATTATATTTATTAGAACAAAACTCTACTATGACAGATTTTGAGCATTAAATACCCAAAATACACAGAAAATTGAATGGCACAAAATAGCCACACTAAATGCTTAATAAACTAATAACTTCTATATACAAAAAGTTCATTTCTTTAAGATTGTCAAGTAATATAAAATTTTAAGTGAATATGACAAATTCCTTGATAAGTGATAATTACTAAGTTACATTTTGAGAGAGTAAAACAGCTGCATGCTATATTCTACAAATTTAAATTTAACAGCATGCCATAAATTTTCATCTAAGAGGAAAGTAACCTTTAGGGATATTAGGCTACCTGTTAAGATAGCTTCATTTGTAAATGACACAGTATAAATTAAATTCTGGTCTTCTAATTTGGAATCCCAGTTTTTCTTATTAGAAATTTCATGTATAATTGAAGCCACAGTTTTTTTTCCTCTTCTGGATAGAATAGAGATGATCTGCTCTAAGTATCTATATGCTCAGAGAAATATGATTAAAGATGTAATAGTAAAGGCTTCCATGCTGTGACTTTCCTTTGAGTCCTCTTGCTCTAAGTGATGAGCAGAGAACCTGTCAAAGGCCACTCGAAGGAAAGTGCTAGGTTTGAGAAATTGCCTGCATACTCCAAACTCTAACATTCAGACATTTTTACTGGGGATAATCTGCTCCAGAATACATCACACCAGAAGATCTTTCCTGATGATTTTTGCATTACAAATTTTTGAAAGGTGAAGTACACGAAAGGGTGACTGTGAATCAGACAGTCTACAAAAATGCCCTTACTAAAATGTCATATTTTTTAAAACCTCTCCATATTCACATCATTGCACTTTGCCCCTTTAATTACAAGACAGATCAAGAATTTAAAAAAAAATGACAAATTGGTGTTAAAATTCACTTTCAGAATCACTCATAATTAGATTTTTGTCCATGTCCTAAAACATCTGCTAAGCTTTCTGATGCCACTGGTTTTACTAAGTAGATAACACTATTTACTGTCAGAACATAGCAGGTGATGCAAATGAAGCTACAGTTTCATTAACTAGCTGTACAGGAAGGGAAGCAAAGCATTTGGACCCTGTGGCATCTCTGTACTTCACTCATAGTCTTTTCTAGCACAGCATATAGTTTTATACATAGAGAGCAGACATCTCCATCTCTCCCTTCTATGAATCCTAGGGCTCATAGTATGCCAGATGATCACTTGATGTTACCTCCATGGAGTGTGTGACTCATCAGCTGAAGACTTTTACTCAAGTGTTACATTTATTTTCACTTGCCTTCTCAAATAGGGAAAGTCTTCAGGAGAAAGAACCAATACTTCCATGGGAAATAAAAGTTGGCATATTTCTTTTTTTTTTCTATTATGAATAAAGTCTCTTTTTTTTTAATTCATGTAGCCCCTTGTTCAAACCCCCTACCCCTCCTGCACCTCCCAGTCACTTTCTCTTCTCCTCATCTCCTTATCTCCTCCCCAGCAAGGGCAGGAAGTCCCAAAATCCATAAAGCCAAGGACACAGTCAAAAAGACAAAATGACAGCCTGCAGAATGGGAAAAGATTTTCACCAACCCTACAAGTGACAGAGGACTGATCTCTAAAATATATAGAGAACTCAAGAAACTAGAGCCCAAAACTTTGAATAACCCAATCAAAAAAATGGGGTTCAGAACTAAAAGGGAAATTCTCACCAGAAGAATTACAAATGGCTGAAAGGCACTTGAAAAAGTGCTCTTCATCTTTAGCCATCAGAGAAATGCAAATCAAAACAACTTTGAGATACCACCTTACACCTGTCAGAATGACTAACATAAAAGACACAGTTGACAGCCTATGCTGGAGAGGCTGCAGAGAAAGAGGAACACTGCTCCATTGTTGGTGAGAGTGTAAGCTTGTTCAGCCACTCTGGAATGCAGTATGACAGTTTCTCAGAATACTGGGAATCAATCTCCCCAAAGATCCAGCAATATCACTTCTGGGTGTATACACTAAAGACACACATTCACATTCCAAAGGCACTAGCTCAACTACGTTCATAGCAGCATTATTTGTAATAGCAAGTTGTTATATTTCACTCTTGGTTTTGAAACAACTCATATGATCAAATATCTAAACAATTAATAAAAGTAATTGGCAAGTTTTATTCTCCTTGAATGGGAAAAATATGGAAGTCAAATGATTGGATTCTAATGTATCACAGAGGAAAATTTTTAATGCCAATTCACATTTTTAGAGAAGTTGAATTAGGTTAGGTTTCTGTCCATTCTACAGCTAATAGTAATAAAAAACTCTGTTCTATCGGTCTTTTTGAGGCTCCTGAACACAGTGTTTGATACTTTAGCATAAAATGCATATCTTTATTGCTTTTCATGTTTTTGGATAAATTGCTTTTCAATTTTTATTTATTTATTTTAATTAGGAGGAGAATTTTATGTATGAGACTCATAAGTATATTTATTCTAAATAAAGTATATTTATTCTATATATTCCTCACTATGGTTACTGTCCACTCCTCTCCCTCCTATTCCACTGTAAATACAGTTAAATTTCTAAGAATTTTAGTATTAGACTATAAAAGATTCTTTTTTTGCAAGTTAGTAATTGATTTTGACTCAAAGTTATCTTTGTATATAGTTTGACAGGATCAAAATTAGTTGTTTACTCCTTTTGAATTCTAAAAGTATGTGTCATAGCTCGCTCCATTCCACTTTATTATGGTTTCCTGAAGCATGATCTGTACATACACATGAAAACATATATGTACTGATATGTTTATAAAACAGACTGCTGTACATAAGTGAAAATGGATATAAGCCAATCATTCTATTTGGGTATTTATTATGTATCATAGCAATTATATAGAGAACTATAATTTTTAAAAATTAGTTTTTATATATATGACACATATGTGTCTCTTTATACATAAATAATTATAAAGCTCCACAAATATTTATTTAATACATAAAAAGAAGCTGAGTTGGAAAATTACAAGGGCAATGAGAGCAACCAGGACAAGTGGAAGTTGAATTTATCATCTATAGCTGAAGAATAGACCATGTTTAGGAATCTAGAATCAGGTATTTAACATAAAAAGTGTAATTGTAGAGAGGTACTCACTGAAAGTTTGTCGATGAAAACAAAGTTGGAGGAATAGATGAAGAATTTGTGGTGTTGAGGAAATGGTATGAGATATCTAATTAGACAAAGTCAAAATAAATAAAAAATGATTAATTATCTAAATTTGAGATGCAAAAGATCATTCAATCTCATGAGATTAAGATTGTGTTTGTTTTCTGCCCAGTCACCTACTAGAATATAGTGGAGATCACCGCTTATCTCTTGCTTGTGTTTATACTTGTAAAGCATGGTATAGTGTCTATCTGGAGAAAAATCTGGTGAAAATATTACTACTTTGTCCCTTTATTGTTTTGATGCATATATAATGAAAACAGAAGTTAATGTTTTAATAAGTATAAAATAAGTCTTTTGGAGGAAAAATAGAAGAAAAGTACCTATGAGATTAAAAAGACACAGTAATCTAGACTCCAAATTTAGTACTCTCCATTTGGTGTAATGAGCCCTCTATAATGATCAATAAATCTTCTAAAATCTGCACGAGGAGGCACATGATAGTGGGCCAAAATCTGGTGCACATCCATTGGGTGAAGTGAGTAACTGTCCTCTGAGGAGGAGTCATTTTAATGCAGTGATTTCATGGTGCATTTTGATCAGTGGGAAATGTATTCCTAAACCATTAATAGTCTATAATAAATTAAATAAAATATGTGTGCCATTTATTGAAAAAAATGAAGAAATGAAAGTAATATTTTTTAAAGCTTGCTGGAAGATTTTAGGCATCAAATGTCACATAAACTATCTAGTGGTGTATAAATAGCAATAGAAATCAATTAGGACAAATCTAGAGTATTGTGCTGTGATATCTTAGACCATGCTACATGAATATTAGTTTGGATATAAACCAAGCCTTTAAATATTATAAGTATTTGCTATTAGATATTGATGTCTACATAAATTCAAAAGTGTGTGTGTGTGTGTGTGTGTGTGTGTGTTGTATTGTGTTCAGGGAACCAGAATTAAATAAGGTGCATGTTTCAGAGAAGTTACAATGTTTAATATTGTTTAATATTGTATCTCAGAAATCAGATAGTATCTACCAGTCTTAATATAGCCTTTAAGGGATAGGTGTGCCTCTTATAACTTGCCTATGAGAAAATATATATGTATCTTACAATAGACATGTTCATGATTTTTTCTATTCTTAAACCAATTTTATAGCCATATACCATAAATCAGGGCTGACAAGAATTTATTCATTCATATTATTTAAATCTATTTTCCAAGCCATGCAGGTAATATTATACATTTCAAAAGTATATCCAACAGCTTGTGATTTTAATTTCCTTCTGTAAAGTTTAATATTACTGGTACTAATCATTCATGATCTTTGATATTTCTGCCCATTCTAATATCTAACACACCTATTCATCTTCATCAGATATTTCACAGACCAAATTATTTTACATCTAAGACATTGGAGGCTTAAATGTGATGGTCATATTCTTAATAATAATTTCAAATAATTCGCATACTTTCTTACAATAAATTATCTAAATATAGAGGCAATATTTGAAAGAAAAATAGCTGTTTAAATTCAATAAAATGTTCACTTTAAATTTAGAATTTAACTTTAGGTTTTAGGTCTCGTTTGCTATTTTGTTAAAACCATTACCTCCGGAGGAACACCTGACCCACTATTGATGTTGGGATGAGAAAAGTGGATTTGCCTGGAGTGGATGCTGAACCTTGGGACCTTGAGACCTCCTTCCTGCCCTTGCTGGGGAGGAGATTAGGAGGTGGGGAGAAGAGAGAGTGACTGGGAGGGGCAGGAGGGAGAAGGGAGTTTGAACAAGTTTTCACTTGCCTTCTCAAATAGGCAAAGTCTTCAGGAGAAAGAACCAATACTTCCATGGGAAATAAAAGTTGGTTCTTTTTTTTTTCTTTTTTCTATTATTTTTTTTAAAAAATGAAAAAGAATAGAACGAACTTGTTCAATGTTCAATTGGTAATAGATAAAAATGATACTTTATTCATAGTAAATAAAAAACATTAAAATAAAATAAAATAAAACACAATAAGGTGTGGAACAAGTAATAGAATCAATGAAACAAAAATGGGCTGGAGAGATAGCTCAGTGTTTAAGAGCACTGATTTCTCTTCCAGTGATCCCGAGTTCAATTCCTAGCAACCACATGGTAGTTCTCAAACATCTGTACTAAGATCTGGTGCCTTCTTCTGACCTGCAGAAATACATGCAGGGAGAACACTGTATTTATAATAAATAAATAAATCTTTAAAAAAGCCTTTTAAGAAAACAACATGAATAGTTTAAAGTATAAACTACTCTATTTTCAAGAACTTAATAGAGACTGAGAGTCGTTCCTTAGTTAAGAAAGCAGGCTCGAAGACAATGTGGTGTTGGAAAGAGACCAGGTGCTAGGGAAAAAGTATTCACAGGATGTCCATGGCTAGATATCCAACCAACAGTGAAGGGTGTGCCTAAACAGGACTTCCCCTATAATCAAATTAATAACCACTCTCAGTGTCATCACAGAACCTATATTCAACAAGGAATAGAAGTGGAGGTAGAGATCCATGACTGAGCTTCTAGTCCAGCTGAAAACATGGGAGTAGATTCTGTATGAGCAAGGGGATAGGGATTGTGAGGAGGAGTCCCACAGTGATGACTAGATGTAGATCTGGGGAGCTCACTAAACCAAAAACAGCCACTGGGGAACCATCAGGAAAAGTAGCTAGGCCTGCCAAGGATAGGCAACTGTTGATTGACATGGGCAGTATGTGGAGCCTCCAGGGATGGGATCACACTGTATTTCTCTGTATGGGCTGCCAATTTGGAGCCCATTCTCTTCAGAGGAATACCTAACCCAGTCCTGATATTAGGGTGAAGAAATCGGATTTGCCTGCAGTGGATGTGCCATGTTGAGATGACCCACCTTGGGACTTCTTGCCCTTTTGGGGGAGGGAAAGGAGGCTTGGGAGGGAGGAGGCTGAAGACTGACTGTTAGGAATGGGAGGAGGAAAGGAAGGGGGGAGCAAGGTGATACATAAATAAAAAAGACTTTATTTTATAAATAAAAAATAAATTTGAGAAAAAAAAGAAATGTCATCCACACTGCTTCTTGGATGAATGCCACTTTTCAACATTCTACTGTCTTCTAAAATAAGAATTCTGCTACCCAATACACTAACTAGCAGTGATTATCTAATTGTAGTTCATAAAAGTACTTAAATTGAGAATTTTATATATCTGGATGTCATTGCCCATTTACAACATTTTTATTATACCTTTTATGCCTAGACAGAAAAGAGATAAGTTGATGTTAAAAATATTTTTATATTTTCTCATTTCAGGAATGATAGCATCAATTTTAGCATTTTTATATTATATTATAGACTTTCTATCAAAATAATGGCATTTTTCAAATCTCATTAAAATAATAGAAATTTTAAGAGGTATCTTATATTAATTATTTTCCAAATTTATTATGGATCACATATAATAAAATAGCAGATGTAACTTTCACAAATCCTGACTTCTATCTCCTGCATATGATGTAGTGTATGTGTATAGGAATATGGAAACATACAGTAAGTATGACACCATTTGTTTAGGCTTAATTCATAATGTATGACTAGAAGATTTTCTTATTTTATTTCTTTTTAAATTTTAAGTCTTAATTTTTTATTAAAAACAGATTACTTTTATAATATATCCTAATTGCAATTTCCCCTTCCTCTACTGATATCAGTTTCTCCAAACATCCTCAAACATCCTGATCCATACCCTGTCAAGCTCTGATTAGAAAATGAACATTCTTTTAAGGGATAATGATGATTGTAATAATAATATTAACAAAGGGAGCTTGAACAAGGACATACATGGATAAAAATATGACTTTATTCATAATAAATAAAAAATATTCATTCTCAAACATAAAAAAGAAGTTAAAAAAGGTAAAAATCCAAAAGCAGAAGACAGATGGAATAATTTAAGATAAGAAAAGCTGGAAGAAAACAAGTCAAGCTAAGGCCCAACATTTATAATTAAGAATAAGCCTCCCTGTGTGGTTTCTTTGGGAGTAGGTGGCAGCACCCCTGCCCCAAGTAAAAATAACTAACAACATTTTAGTATCCCACATTGGGCGCCAATATTGTACCCTTTTTAAACTGAAGCTGCCTTTAAAGTCAAGACTGTTTTAATCAGTAACTGCAACTTCATGTACCAGCAGCTTGTATGTGTGTGTGTGTGTGTGTGTGTGTATTTCCATATGAAATTGCAAATTTTTCTTTCAAGACCTATGAAGATTTGTGGTGGAATTTTGATGCAGATTTCATTGAATTTGTAAGTTCTTTAGGTGGTATGATCTTTTTTTTATATATTAATCCTACTGATAAATCAGAATACATCTTTCCATCTGCTAATGTCTTCTTGCAGTTTCTTTTTACAATTTCTTAAAAGTTTTATCAGGCAAATCTTTTACTTGCTTGCTAAAGTTACCATAAGATATCTTATACAATTTGAGGCTATTGTGAAGGGTGGTATTGCCCTGATTTCTTTCATACTCCGTTTGTTATTTATATTTAGGAAGGCTACTAAGTATTATGAGTCAATGTTGTATACAGCTGCTTTGCTGAAAATGTTTATCAACTGTAAGGAATTTTTAGAGCTGCTTATACATGCTAGCATATCATCTGCTAATAAAGGTTCTTAGACTTCTTTCTTTACAAAAAAATTAAATAAATAAAAAACACACATATCAAAATAGCACCAAACAATTAAACAATATGAACGCAACCCAAGATAATGTTCAAGAAACAGATATAGATTCAGAAAATCAGATTTTCAGAGTAAGGAATATATAAATTAAATAAAATTAAATAAAAGCAAGAAAAATATTTAAAGATGCCCTGATATGACAATATGAGGCATGAAACCCCCACTGATGTCATTAAGCTCATTTTCTGTTGACCATCTAAAGCTAGACATGCACCCTATTCTTAAAAGTAGATTGTTTCGTTTTGTTTTGTTTTGTTTTGTCCAGTGAGACTCCCTTGGGAAAGTTAAATTTTGATTTTCAAGTGGTTATCAGCTGGAGATAGCATCTACTTTAGGAATGAGACCTTATATCCACTTATTTGAACTCTAGTACCCTACCTAGTGAAGAAGTATCCACTTCCAGTGCAGGATGCCTTGATCCCAGTGAGTTTATACAAGCTTTGCTCATGTTGACTTAGAGAGCCTTGTTTTATTGTTATTTCATTCTCATTGACTCTTGTATTCTTTGTCCCTCCTTCCCAAAAAGGTTCCCTGAGCCCTTAGAGGAAGGATTTAACAGAGACATCAGGTTTAGGGCTAAATGTTCCAGGGCTCTCACTCTCTGTATAATGTCTGGCTGTGGGTCTCTGTATCTGTTCCCATGTGCTACAGAAGAAAGTTTTTCTGATGATGGCTGAACAGGGTGCTTTGAGAATGTTAGTAGGGGTCATTTTGTTGCTACATTTCTTTAGCAGAGCTGTTCTATTTGGTTTTTCCCTAGGGCCCTGGGCTATCTAGTCTTATCGTTTGGACTCACCTAGAAATGATGGGTTTGGCTTGCACCTCATGGAGGAGCCACATATATCCAAGAAGAGAAATTTGTTTTCACACTCTGAATTTTGGTCATTGTGTTGATAAACAGCTGTTTGTGGTGCAGTACATTGCTGTGTTTATGGGTTGTGCCCACCACTCTCATGAGGTAAGTTATGCTTTGTAGTTCAGTGTGCTGCAGAACTATAATGGCCAGCAACATATAACAAGCTCATTGTTCTGTTCCTCCAGCGCATGTTTTAGCATTTAATATTTCCAGAAGCCCTTGCTAGTTACACTTTAACTTTCTTCGTTTAGATACCCCTGCCTCTAGAAACACTGCTATAGTAGCCAACCTTACTGATTTCTCCCATTTAAAGAAAAAAAAACTGCTCTGCTAACATGATAACACCCCACTTCTCTAATTGAAATGTTCTTCATGTTTTTTTTCTGATTATCTACTCAGGGTGGTTTAAATGGAGTTACATGATGATGAGGTGGCAGTGCCCCTACTAACAACCCCAAACAATACATAAAATTTATTGTGTCAGGAATGGATTATATCTTTTGAAATTGTTGACAGTGAAATCTCATAGATCCCTAAACATTACAAGATGTTGTCAGTCCTTTAGGTTAATCACCATAATGATATAACATATTGCTTCAGACTCCATATTTGAGATAAGAACACAGAGAAATAAAGCTGAAACAGACATAGGAGTTTCACCCCCCATTGGCTAGCTTCCATCAAATAAGATGATGTTCACTCTACTGGAGAAGAGGAGTAACCATCAATATCAACCAGTTGTGAAGGACTTCTGCAGCTATAGTAATTATTGATTTAGAAGACATGCTCACTGGTGTAATAGTGGCACAAACATCATTGTATTAGCAAACCACATTTTGATTGGATTTATGTTCCTGTTCACAAGAATAAACCCATATCTGGCTCCTATGTTAGGCCAACAACCTGTGACTTGACAGCCTATAGGTCATACAGAGAGTGTCAGCTTTAAATTTACTCATAATGATTTATTTTTATGCTTTGAATATGCTTTGTTTTGATTGATTTCAACAAGTTTTGTAAGAAAAACGTAATGATGTTATCAAAGACCAATAACAACAAGCTGGGCTTGGAAATAATTAATGGATATAATATCCACCCCTCTTTAGTGATCCTTTATTGAGGGATTTAATATAAACATTTAAGAATGAACTTGCTACAGTCCTTTTTCTCTGTACCTTGAAGAGTTTTGGGGTTCAGTATTAATTGCCTCCACTGAATAAAGAAGCTTCTCTGGTACGGATTGTGAGATGAAGTGATTAAAAGAAAAAGGGTAAGAAAGTTTGCAAAATGTAGGTAGTGGAAAACGGCAAAGAGATGGTGTTTTCTGGACACAGTAGGTCAGTTATATACAAGCTTAAGCCAGGAAAAAAAAAAAAAACACTACATGAACATGAAGTGTGACCACTGGGACCCATCACTGGGGAGTTATTGATGGCTGCTGGAAAAGTGAAAACATGGATTAACTAAACTCCATTTACAAGCCACATGTTCAAGGGTATTTGAGCAGAACAAGTAGGCCTTTCTGAGTTAAATTCTTATTTTCTAAGAAAAGAACAAATGGTTTTGTTGATGTTCTGTTGAACATAATTACATCACTTAATATATCATTAGTCATTACTATTAACCAGAATACAAACCTTACCAACTCAATTCTGGAATTATAGGTATGTATGTTATCCTAGGTTTACTCAGTGCTAGATAAGAAATATTTTGAGTTAAAAGAGAAGAATGACATCTACTTATTCCCATATACTTTTTATTTACATAGGAATATATAAAGGTTTATTTGATCTTTACCTACTCACAAATTAATATGGAGTTGAAAGAAAGGAGGATGTATCCTAGGATTTTTCTTTTAGACCACCAACTAGCTATCAAATCATGACACAGAGACATATTAGTTTTGCATGCTCAGTGTTAGTTTAACAATTTTCTGGCTGACTCATTTGACTTAAATTAACCTGTTTCTCTTAATCGACCTTTTTGCCTTTTCTTGGGTATATCTAACTTTCCCTACTTCTCTATGTCTCTGGCTAGAATCTCTCTGGTTTCTTGCCCTGGGTGTGCCCAACTTTCTCTCTTCTTACTTCTCTTGTCCTTTCTTCTTTTGTCTATATTTCTTCTCCTATTTATTTTTTCTTCCTGCAGACTAGCCTATTCTTGCTCTGCCCAGCTATTGGGTATTCAGCTCTTTACTAGGTGTCTTAGGCAGGCAATGTAAAACAGCTTTTCTCAATTAAACAAATGCAATATAAACAAAAGTAGCACACCTTTAAACAGTTAAAGTAATATTCTACAACATAAAAAATGTAATACATATTTGCCTAGATTATAGGTAGCCTTGCTTATTTGCAGGTCCAGCAGAATGTTCTGATTTTTGATAAATCACTAAGGTTCTCTTACAAACCTGCTGTGATTTATGTATATCAATCTGCAATTCAATAGGTAAATAATTTGTCATTGAAACTGAATTGTAGTAAGGACTTTATTCAAAATCAATTTTCATTTGTTTTATACTATATACATTCTATTGCTTTTTATTTATAAAAAATGCATTTTGTTGACCATATTTCAACTCAGTGAAGCATAATGATAATTATAGTATTTACAAACATTAATTTAAAAGTGTGGGCTTAGAATTGTGTGTACTAATTACGAGCATTTTTTTAATTATAAGGGAACACAAGGAGATTAACAGGGTTACAAATTGGAAAAGAAGAAGTGAAACTATCTTTATTTGCAGATGATATGATTGTATACATAAGTGATCAACAATATTCTCCCAGGAAACTTCTACAGCTAATAAAAACCTTCAGCAATGTAGCAGGATACAAGATTAACTCAAAGAAATCAGTACCCTCCTATACACTAAAGATAAAAGGGCTGAAAAAGAAATAAGGGAAACGTTACCCTTTATAATGGCTGCAAATACCGTGGAATAACTATAACCAAAGAGGTCACAGATCTATTTGACAAAAAACTTTAAATCACTGAAGAAAGAAATTGAAGAGGATATCAGAAAATAGAAGGATCTCACATATTTCTAGATAGGAAGGATCAACATAGTAAAAATGGCAGTTCTACCAAAAGTAATCTACAGATTCAATGCACTTCCCATCAAAATCCCAACACTAATTTTTACAGAGCTTGAAAAGACAATATTCAATTTCACTTGAAATAACAGGAAAGCCAGGATTTCCAAAACAATTTTGCTAAACAAAAGAACCTCAAAAGGCATCAACATCCTCGACGTCAAGATATACTATAGAGCTACAGTAATAAAAACAGCCTGGCAGTAGCATAAAAACAGACTTGTGGATCAATGGAGTAGAATTGAAGATCCCGACATTAACCCAAAAATCTATGAACACCTGATCTTTGACAAAGAGGCACGAAATATTCAATGGAAAAAAGATAGTATCTTTAACAAATGGTGTTGGCATAGCTGGATGGTTGCATGTAGAAAAATGCAAATAGATCCAAGCCTGTCATCCTGCACAAAATTCAAATCCAAGTGGATCAAAGACCTCATCATAAACCCAGCCACAATGAACCTGATAGAAAAGAAAGTGGGAAATACTCTCCAACACATTGGCACAGGCGACCACAACCTAAATATAATACCAGTAGCACAGACACTAAGAACAACAATCACTAATGGGGACCTCCTGAAACAGAAAAGCTTCTGTAAAGCCAAGGACACAGTCAATAAGACAATTATATAGTTCAGATATTAACTAAATCTTATCTCATATAGATATGATAGATGGATAGATAGATGATGATGATGAAGATAGATAGATAGATAAAGATATTATGTAGAAATAAACAGATGCAGATTGGCTAAGAGAAAATACACAGATGACAGCCTATGCTGGAGAGGTTGCAGAGCAAGGGGAACACTCCTCTATTGGTGGTGGGGGTGTAAGCTTATTCAGCCACTCTGGAATGCAGTATGATGATTTCTCAGAAAACTGGGAATCAATCTCCCCAAAGACCTAGCAATACCACTACTGGGCATATACCTGAAAGATGCGCATTTGCACTGAAAAGGCATTAGCACAACTATGTTTACAGCAGCATTATTTGTAATAGCAAGAACCTGAAAACAACCTAGATGCCCCTAAACTGAAGAATGGGTTAACAAACTCTGGTACATCTACACAATGGAGTACTACCCAGCAGTAAGAAAAAATGATATCCTAAAATTTGCAGGCAAATGTATAGATTTGGAGAATATCCTCCTGAGCGAGGTATCACAAACCCAGAAAGATAAGCAGGGGTTTTACTCACTCATTAGTGTACTTTAAACAAAAAGCAAAGCATTACCAAGCTGCAAACCACAACCATTGAAAAGCTTGGGATCTGAAACACTTTGGACCAGCACCTTGGAGCCCATTCCCTCCAGAGGAACACCTGACCCAGTCTTGATGTTGGGGTGAGGAAAGTGGATCTGTCTGGATTGGATGCTGAACTAAGTCACCTTGGGACCTTGGTACTGTGAGATCTCCTGCCCTTTCCGGGGGTGAAATAAAGTGATGGGGAGAAGAGAGACTGACTATGAGGGGCGGGAGGAGGAAGAGAATTTGAATAAGGTGATACATGGATAAAAAATGAGACTTTACTCATAATAATAAAAAAATCAGAAAAACATTTTATCGATGTATTTCCTTGTTCCTCCTCCCTTTTTTTTCCTCCCATTCACTCCCAGTCAGCCTTCAACCTCCCCCTCACTATCCTACCACAAAAGGGCAAGAAGTCCCATTGTGGGTCTCCTCAGCAAGGCACATCCACTCCAGGCAAGTCCGATTTCTTCATCCTACTATCAAGACAGGGTTAGGTGTTCTTCTGGAGGGAATAAGCTCCAAGGTGCCAGCCCACTCAGAGAAACACAGTCTGATCCCCATGGTTTCCCATTTGTTGTTCATGATTCAGTGAGCTCCCCAGAGTTCCAGCCTGCCATCATTGTGGAGATTTTCCTCATAAATCCCATCCCTTTGCTTATACAGGCTCCCACACACACACACCCTTCAGCTGGACTAGGAGCTCAGCCCAGTGCTCAGCCATGGATCTCTGCCTCCACTTTTATTAATTGTTAGATGTAGATTCTGAGATGGCTTAGCACAGAGCAAAATTAATAACTGAAACCTCCTGAAATGGAGAAGCTTCTGCCAGGCAAAGGACATGGTGAATAAGACAAAACAAAACTCTAAAAAATGGAAAAAGATCTTTACCAACCCCACATTTGACAGAAGGATGATCTTCAAAATATATAAAGAACTCAAAAAACTCGATATCCCAAAACCAAATAACCCAATTTTAAAAATGGCGTACAGATCTAAACAGAGAATTCTCAACAGATGAATTTTTTTAATTATGAATAAAGTATTATTTTTTATCCATGTATCCCTTGTTCAAACTCCCTTCCCCCTCCTGTCCCTCCCTATCAGACAGTTTATATCTGTAACACTACCACTGGAAAAGCAGAATCAGAAGTGCTTCCGGGGTGTCCTGTTCAACAGGTATAGCCAGATTAATGAGCTCATGTTCAGTAAGAGACCCATAGTGTTAATACAATTGAAGTAAACATATGAAATCAGTCTCTGAATTTCTCATGAACCCTTGCTATATACACAAACAAGAACACAGGTACAAACACACACACACAAAGGAGTTATGAAGATCAGAAATGCATGTCCCTATGATATAAGGTATTTAGCAAAACATACATTTGTAATAATATCCTATGTAACATAGGCATATTTTAAAAATATTTGTTAACCTACAGTGATTTATGTTAGTAATTTAAATAATTTTAAGGAAGTGTAAATTTAAATTATCATTCAGTAAAATACTTTATATGTATATAAACAAGATGAAGGGCTGGCAATGATGCATACTTTTAATTTTCACCAGTGATATTTAGAAATAGATTGCATGATTTCAGAGTAGTCATAGCCTTCCTCCAATTTACTGTTACTACTTTGAAAAGTAGTGTGTGTGTGTGTGTGTGTTATGGTGCACATGTGTATGGTTTAGAAACACAAAGGTGACATTTGGATTTCCTTATTGTTGCCACCTTAGTTAATTAAGACTTTCATTGAAACCACAGCTTACCAGTTAGCTAGACTGGGTGGCTAGAGAGTCCTCAGGCCCATCTTCCTGATACTTTCTGTCAGGGCAGGGATGACAAGTGTGTGTCAACATTCATAGCAAGGTTACTGGGTACCTAAATTTGGGTCCTCACCTTTATACATAAATATTTCACCAGCTTCAACTTCTCCCCAGCTCTACTATTTAATTTTTAACTTTTAATAAGAAACTATTTGTTATGACTTTTTAATTTAAGTTAAAGTTTAAATTTTGGATTTTGTTCCACATAAATGAAAACCTGAACTTTGGTCATAAAACATTATATTATACAATTCAATAAGAATGGCCTATTTTTCAAAGATTTACTTTTTTGTGTATTTTCTAATTTTTAAGCTCAAAGTTTCCCTTGGAAGAGGAGATAGAAAGAGTGTAAGAGACAGGGGTGATGGAGGACACCATGAGAACAAGGCCTTCTGAATCAGCTAAGCAAGGCTCATATGAACTTACAGAGACTAAAGCAGCAAAAACAGAGAATACACTGGTCTCACCATGTTCTCTGCTCGCATACTATAGTTTTCAGTTTAGTATTTTTTGTGGGAGTCTAGGTTGTGTGAGCATGTGGCTCTCTAATTTATATGCCTTCTCAAGTGCTCTTGCCCTTCTCTTGGGTTGCCCTATTTAGTTCTGGTGTGATTTTTTCCCCTCTATCTTAATATATTATATTTTATTTTGTTATGTTTGTTGTTTTTTCTCAGAAGCCTATTATTTTGTAACAATAGACAGAAAGGGAGTAGCGCAGGATGGGAGGGGAAGGATTTGGGAGGAGGAGTAGCATGAGGAAAAAGTAGAATAAGAATATATTATAAAAGAAAAGAATCTATTTTCAAATATATGGGAAAAGAGAATTTGATACAAGTATGCTATTAAATATAATCATACTTGTCTTCAACATTGCCCTCTAACTCTCTCTACATACCTGTAACATATATACTCACCCAACTCCACATTGTTTATGTTTTGATAAACCATTATGTCCAGTTATTGCTACCAGTATATAGAAAGGTTCAGAGTGACCACTGGAGAATGAAAACCAGCCAGTGGTAACTGCCTCAAAAAAAGGTGTTCCTGTCTTCAGCAGCCATCAACGCCTATCTCTTGTTGGAAGGCATGGCCTGGATATCAGGCACAACAAAATGATCCTCTAATCATTGTACTTTTATATGAGACAATAACTCAGAACGTTTTTGTGTAGAATCATAAGAGTTTTATAACAAAAGGTTGACAACACATTTGTGTACATATTATATGTAAACTTTGCTTATATTTTTCTAAGAAATTCACAAACAAGAATGAGTGAATAAGTGTTCTTCATCCTCTACAAATATTTATAAACTGAAAGGTTGATAGTGGGGATGCAAAGAAAAAAGAGATATGTGGTGGAAATGCTCTCTGTATGATGAAAATAAAGTAACTGGTTTGGCCTATGCACAGCACCAGTGGGTGGAGAATCAGAGGACAGGCAGGTAGAAGAAGGGTGGAGTAGGCAGTTTCCATCCGACCCCCGAAGAAGAATCATGTAAGGAACACAGGTGAGCCACGGGCTGAGACATGTGGCAGACAGATTAATGGAAATGGGTTGAATTATGATGAAAGAGATAGCTAGTAATGGGCCAAACAGTATGAAGTAATATAAATATTTGATTCTTTTCTTTGGGGGACAAAAGCTGCCACAGGCCAGTTCCAAAACCTCTGGCACAAACGGGCCAGAAAACATACTACAACAGAGATATAATTTGACAGCATTCTTATAGCTAAAAATTGGAAGTAAACTGGTCCCAGGAGTTTAAAGTCTCTATTTAAATGTTTAAGGCAGTGTTTCACTATTTTTGTTTTTCTCCCTGACCTTCCCTTCTGTCTGTCAGAAGGTGTTCTAAAAAGCTGCCAGAAGAAGATTCCCCAGAAAAGTATTCTTCTCCCATACAAACACAGTTGTTTATTCAATTAAAACTACACTAAACTGCTTTGAAAAGTAATTTTTTTATATATCTTTAAAGTTAATATTTAATTTACAAATTCTTTATTATTATTATTATTAACAAAGAAGTCACGCTTTCTAACCCTGTATATCATTATTCAAGGTCCCTTCCCCCTCCTGCCACATCAGATTATTTTTTCTTCTCTACACCTCCCCATCCCCTCCCTGGGGAGGCAGCAGACAGTCCCATGGTCCCACTGACCCAATAATGTTTAGATCAGTCTCCACTCCTGGCAGATCTAGTTTTGTCTCCCTTCCCTCAAGAGTGAGTCAGGTGTTCCTTCAGGTGGAATGGGATCCAAAAAGTCCATCCAGTGTGTTTCTGATCCCAAGATGTTCAGTGGTTGTGGTTTGCAGCTTGGGCATGCTTGGCTTTTTTCTTGTTTGTTTGTTTAGAGACCACTAATGAGTGAGTACATCCCCTGCTTATCTTTCTGAGTTTGTGATGCCTCGCTCAGGAGGATATTCTCCAAGTCCATCCATTTGCCTGCGAATTTTAGGATATCATTTTTTCTTACTGCTGAGTAGTATTCCTTTGTGTAGATGTACCACAGTTTGTTAATCCATTCTTCAGTTGAGAAACATCTAGGTTGTTTCCAGGTTCTTGCTATTACAAATAATGCTGCTATGAACATAGTTGAGCTAATACCTTTGGAGTGTGAATGTGCCTCTTTAGGGCATACACCCAGAAGTGGTATTGCTGGGTCCTTGGGGAGATTGATTATCAATTTTCCGAGAAACCACCATATTGCATTAAAAGTGGCTGAATAAGCTTACACTCCTACCAACAATGGAGGAGTGTTCCCCTTGCTCTACATCCTCTCCAACATAGGCTGTCATCTGTGTCTTTTATCTTCGCCCATCTAACAGGTGTTAGGTGGTATCTCAAAGTTGTTTTGATTTGCATTTCTCTGATGGCTAAAGATGATGAGCACTTTTTCAGATGCCTTTCAGCCATTCGTAATTCCAGAAAGTAAAATTTTAAGATGGAAAATTTAGCTTGCTGAGAAATATTTGTTGTGTGAGAAACAGTAGAAAATATAATATGTTTTAAGATGTTGTCTTAGTTTGGGTTTTCATTGCTGTGAAAAGACACTGTAACCTTGGCAACTCTTACAAAGAAAATATTTAATGGAGATGGTGACTTACAGATTCAGAGGATCAGTTAATTATCATCAAGATGGGGATGATGACAGCATGCAGGAAGACATGTCACTGGCTACATCTTGCAGGCAACAGGAAGTAGATTGTCTGTCATACTGAGTGAAGCCTGAGAAAAGAGACCTCAAAGCACATCTTAGAAGTGACACACTTCCTCTAAGCCCGCACCTACAACAACACAGACATACTTTCTGATAGTACTTCTTTCCTTATGAGAACATTTACAGCTAGTTGTGGTGGCACAAGCCAGTAGGATTTGCTTAAGGAGAACATTTACTTTCAACTACCACATTCTACTCCATAGAGCCCAAATGCTTATAACTATATCATAATACAGAAATGCATTCTGTGCAACTTCAAAAGTCCCCATAGTCTCTAATAGTGTCTACTTGTTTCAAAGATCAAAATTCAAAATAATTTCTGAGATGCATGCAATCTGTTAACTCCAATACCTCTGTGAAAAAAATAAAACAAAATCACACACTTCCAACAAATAGTGGCAAAGAATATGTATTATCATTCCAAAACATAAAGAATCACTGTGAGCAAATACAGGACAAATGTAAGAAATAAAATCAGCTGGGTAAACTGTAAAACTTTCATTTCTGATGTCAAAATGTTGTTCAGGTTGCCATCTTTTTTCAGCTTTGTTGGCTACAATGCACTTTTGTCTCCATAATCTAATTTTGAAGGCCGAGTGGAGACTGTAAAGACAAACGTAAACTTTGAAAGGTACTTTCTAGATTATCACCAATCACACACACACACACACAAACACACACACACACACACACACCACAAATAAGCACTGCATCTAGTGTCTGTCAATGACATTTTATTTCAATACGAGATTGTTCTGTTCCTAAGATTTTTTATTTTATTTTATTATTAAGAACAAAGAAATCACACTGTCCATCTTTGTATATCCTTATTCAAGGTCCCTTCCCCCTCCACCACATCAGATCATTCTCTGTTCTCTACAACTGCGCCTCCCCTCCCCGAGGCAGTCAGCAGACAGTCCCAAGGTCCCTCTGCCCCAATATTGCTTAGTTCAGCCTCTACTCCTGGCAGATCCAATTTTCTGCCCCCAAACTCAAGACTGAGTCAGGTGTTCCTCTAGGGGGTGTGGGATCCAAGGAGTCAGTGCTAAGTATTTCTGATCCCAAGCTGTTCACTGGTTGTGGTTGCAGCTTGGGCATGCTTTGCTTTTTTCTTCTTTCTTTGTTTAGAGTCCACTAATGCGTGAGTACATCCCATGTTAATCTTTCTGGGTTTGTGATACCTCACTCAGAAGGATATTTTCCAAATCCATCCATTTGCCTGCAAGTTTTAGGACACCATTCTATCTTACTGCTGAGTAGTACTCCATTGTGTAGGTGTATCACATTTTGTTAATCCATTCTTAAGTTGAAGGGCATCTAGGTTGTTTCCAGGTTCTTGCCACTACAAATAACACTGCTATGAACATAGTTGAGCTAATGCCTTTGGGGTGTGACTGTGCATATTTAGGGTATATACCCAGAAGTGGTATTGCTGGGTCCTTGGGGAGATTGATTCTCAATTTTCTGAGAAACCGCCATATTGCATTCCAAAGTGGATGAACAAGCTTATACTCCCACCAACAATGGAGGAGTGTTCCCCTTGATCTGCATCCTCTCCAGCATAGTATGTCATCTGTGTCTTTTATCTTCGCCCATCTAACAGGTGTTAGGTGGTATCTCAAAGTAGTTTTGATTTGCATTTCCCTGATGGCTAAAGATGATGAGCACTTTTTCAGGTGCCTTTCAGCCATTTGTAATTCTTCTGGTGAGAATTCCCTTTTAAGATCTGTACTCCATTTTTTGATTGTGTTATTCAAGGTTTTGGGCTCTAGATTTTTGAGTTCTTTATATATCTTAGAGATCAGTCCTCTATCACTTGTAGGGTTGGTGAAAATCTTTTCCCATTCTGTAAGGTGTCTTTAGTCCAATTGACAGTGTCCTTGGCTTTATAGAAGCTTCTCAGCTTCAGGAGATCTCATTTATTGATTGATCACTTTAGTTTCTGTGCCACTGGTGTTATATTTAGGAAGTGGTCGCCTGTGCCAATTCGTAGAAGTGCATTTCCCACTTTCTTTTCTATCAAGTTCAGAGTGGCTGGGTTCATGTTGAGGTCTTTGATCCACTTGGATTTGAGTTTTGTGCAGGATGACAGGCTTGGATCTATTTGCATTTTTCTATACACTACCATCCAGCTATGCCAACACCATTTGTTAAATATACTATCTTTTTTTCTGTTGGATATTTTGGGCTGCTTTGTCAAAGATCAGGTGTTCATAGGTTTTTGGGTTAATGTCTGGATCCTCAATTCTGTTCCATTGATCCATAAGCCTGTTTTTATGCCAGTACCAGGTTGTTTTTATTAATGTAGCTCTATAGTATACCTTGAAGTCAGGGATGGTGATGCCTACTGAGATCTTTTGTTGAGCAAAATTGTTTTGGAAATCCTGGCTTTCCTGTTATTCAAAATGAAATTGAGTGTTGTTCTTTCAAGGTCCAATAAATATTGTGTTGGGATTTTGATGGGCAGTACATTGAATCTGTAGATTTCTTTTGGTAGAATTGCCATTTTTACTATGTTGATCATACCTATCCAGGAACATGGGAGAACTTTCCATTTTCTGATATACTCTTCAATTTCTTTCTTCAGTGATTTAATTTTTTGGTCAAGTAGATCTGTTACTTCTTTGGTTATAGTTACTCCAATGTATTTAATACTATTTTAGCTATTATGAAGGGTAATATTTCCCTTATTTCTTTTTCAGCTCTTCTATCTTTTGTGTAAGGAAGGGCTACTGATTTGAGTTAATCTTGTATCCTGCTACATTGCTGAAGGTGTTTATGTGCCGTAGTAGTTCCTTGGAAGAATTTTGTGGGTCACTTATGTATACAATAATACCATCTGCAAATAGAGAAGAAGGAGAACTACAGACCAATTTCCCTCATAAATATTGATACTAAAATTCTCAACAAAATTTTAGCATACAACAATATATAAAAAATATCATCCACCAGAACCAAGTAAGCTTCATCTCAGAAATGCAAGGCTGGTTTAACATACAACAAGCTGTAAACATTATCCATCATACAAAAAAACTAATGGAACAAAACCACACGATCATATCCTCAGATACTAAAAAAGCCTTTGACAAAATCCAACATTACTTTATGATAAAAACCCTGGAGAGATCAGGAATATAGGGAGAATACCTAAATATAATAAAGGTGATTTACAAGAAGCTGACAGCCAGCACCAAACTTAATGGAGAAAGACTCCGAGCAATCCCACCAAAATCAGGAACTAGACAAGGATGTCCTCTCTCCACTTATCTATTCAATATAGTTCTTGAAGTTTTAACTAAAGCAATAAGAGAATGAAAGGAGATTAAGGGGATACAAATTGGAAAAGAAAAAGTGAAACTATCTCTATTTGCAGATGATTCTTCTTCTAAATCAGTAAAAAAAAAATGACTCAGTCTTGAATGTTTGCTTTTTGTGTGCTGAATTAAAAATTCATAAAAGCTGTCTGATGAGCCTCCGGGAAAAAAGAGAAAACTTGCCACTGAGATGCCCTGTGGATTGAAGTTCATAGAGTAATCTCTCAAGAAAACTGTTTTGCTAAGTAATAATACCATGCCAGTTTCTTTCAAACTTAAGGGACATATTTTTATATAAAGATATTTCTAATGACTTATTTGAATGTAATCTCTACCTAAGTCATTGTAAGAAGATCTCTTTGTTACACTTTCAAGTTTGGGACAATGCCACATTTCCTTGTTCTCTCCACAGAAAATAAAGCAGTCAAACAGAATTAAGAAAAGCAAAGTGAAAAACTACTTCATTTTTTTCATGAAAAAAGATTTTATTTTCTAAAAAAAAAAAATAGCATAAAAGAGTGACAAAAAAAACGAAATATATAACAATGCCATTGTGTAGAATGAACCTGGTTAGTACCTGAATGGGAGATACTTCATTTTATGGACAGCTTCTGAGTACATTCTTAGAGAATGTACATAAATTATATACCATCTACAAGGAAGGGTAAAGCACATGGATGGGGTTTAAGGTACTACTGCATAAACACTAACCTGATGTTTAACAGGGAGGCTGAGCATTCAGCTTCTCACATAGATAAAAGAATATCCCTGTGCACAGTGTTTTTTGTTTAATAGAAGTGTATTTAATAGCCAAAATTAATTCTGGTTGCTGAAATATTAAAATAGAAAGAATAATGTTCTAGTAACAGCTCTCTCATGTGGAGCACCTAGCATTCCAATTCTTCAGAGCACCAGTATAACTTATAGTATAACAAGGGGTGCTTTACTATAGTTGATTGCAAATATTATGTAAAATTTAATTTTTGTGATTTAGCTATTTATTACATATATAAAGTGTCATTTATTTGTTTAGGAAATTGGAATTTCAGATGATTATAATAAGAAAGAAATTGAAGACACAAATTTATGCTCTTGCCAAACATCTCATTAAAGAATATAAAAGGATATTTTCTGCTAGTGAGGATTACTTGTAGATATCACAACAGATTTATACTTTTGCCACATAAATTTTGT